>AWOL01S0024411.1:5141-64688 GCA_000715115.1 Nicotiana otophora | reverse complement strand
TATATATATATATATATATATATATATATATATACTTTTTGTGTGATTAATTAAGCCTTATAGTTTAGTTCAAATAAACCAAAGCAAACTTTGAACAAATTGAGTCATAAACGTTGTCACCTAAGCCTATATTTTTAGACTACCCAAATTTGGCTAGAATCGTCACACGCAGGAAAGGTAACTAGTTTCTTGGATCCTGTTAAACAGCTTTTGGTAAGACTGTACTCTTGGGAGAAAAATAAGATCTGGAATTTGCCTTTTTTTTTTCCTTCAAATTTATTTAGAAGTTATATTAATAACTAATGAGATTGCCCTTACAAAAAATCACTAGATGGATTTTCGTGTTGCAGTTTCATTTTCTCCTTCTACCTTCCTTCACCAGAAAAAGCAACCTCCCACCTCTAAGAAAACACCAAAGAAACCTCTTAAGAAAAACAATTAATTAATCAAATACTATCACAGTTCAATTCTGTATTTTTTTAAAACGCGTCATTAGAGTTTAAGACATATTATTATTAGCGTCTACGACATGTTTCCTTTACATACCCACATTTCTCTCGTATTTTTTATCAATCATAAATTTGCCTAGGGTATTTCATGTGCACCCTCTTACGGACTCAACATCTTGAGTGAAGTTTGTCCCCACTATACTGTTCAAGGTTGCACATTGACTAGTTGTGATATCATATGTAATAGCCTAATCCACAAGTGATATTTTCTTGATATTTTCTGCTTTAGGCTTACACCTGTGTGTCTTTAAAATATATCATTAGCATCACAACTTGTTTCCATGTTTGGTGACATTTTGGTGGATGGATCTATTCCCAAGGGCGGAGCTAGCTAGAAGAATATGTACGAGTTCGGCCGAACCCTATATTTTTATTCAAAACTTGTATTTGTATTAAGAAATTATAAAAATAAAATTTAGAATCCAAGTATTAATATTTGATGTTGGTATGCTAGAACTTAAAACTCATAAATTTCAAATCCTACTTCGCCTCTATTACCTGAATGAATGTAGAAATAAGTGAGCACGTAAATAAAACAATCAATCAATTGATTGTGTACTTTCACGAGTGCAAAACTTTGTAAAATATCCCATACAGCAGGAATATATAGCCAGTGCCTTTACAAGTAAAATGTCCATGCTGCTATTACAGTAATACTTATATCTACTCTTTCATCCTTTCCATGCTCCAACATCTATGCTATACAGGTGCTTATAGTTTGGTTACAAGTTGAAAGGATACACTTGCAACTCTCACTACTACCTACTATAAATCACCAGCTGTAAGATGGAACTTCTGGAATTATAACTTAGATAAGCTTTTATATCGAAAAGGTGAGCTTAAATATAAGTCATGTATGAATTTGGGCATAATAGCAATTCATTCTTCTCACTCTAAGATGATAGCAATGCCTTCATTTCTTGTTCTCAGTTGTATTTGTATCAACAGCCGTTGAATCAATCAATTTATATGAAACCTGCAAATCAGACATAAAAAGGTTCGTTGAGAAACATAGTCCCTGCAGTATAAGTGCACTTCAAGAATTAGAATGCTTCATGTATTAGTTGAGGTGCGCGCAAGTTGGTCCGGACACCACGGTTATAAAAAAAAAAGAGAGAAGTTAGATCTATCGAATCATGGCAAGAATCATTAGTTATCACCTAAATCTTACAATACCACAAATAAAATTGTAAGCAAAGTGAAATGATAACATCATATTATGTTCTCTATAACTACTCTCCATGTGCATTTGTTCAATCATCAATTCAATGTATTCTTTAATTCCTTTTCTCCCATTGGTAAAATCAATAATATATCGGAAAACAAGCAAGAAAATCAGAAAACAAATACAAAAGCATATGATGAATGCAAAATTTTAATTTGTTTGCATCTTTATACCTTTATACTAAATGCATCACCTAAATAATGGAGTAAAAGGAGGCTTTAATGGTCACTTCAATTATAAACCAAACAAACAAACCCACAAGAACTATGCCTGCGATAGGCTAATAGACAGCATAAAACTAGGTAATTTATGATAAATAATCACAATATAGAGTTCAGTTGTAATCCAAAGCTTCCTAATTTATTTATAATATAAAGTATTAGCTTGTTACTTACCAGTTAAACAAGGTAATGCGACATTTTGGTGTAGCACCATTTTCAATCTGCTTTAACCTCAAACCTCCACAAGAAACTCTTACTCCAATTTTCCAACTCTTCCATTCATTATATCCAATACCAATAGCAGTACTCACTTCAGTAGAAACTCTCAAATTCTTGCTCTTGAATCCACTTCTGATCACTTTCCCAACATTATCACCATACAACATTTCATTAGATTTCATAACAAATTTAACAACTTTAACACTCTTCTTCTCTTGCACAAAACCAGAAACTTTCCCTTCACCCATGTTCACATCATTTTCACCTTTAAGTTCCACTTTAGTTTCACCATATACCAACTTCAACTCCCTATTTGGATTTTTTAATTCAACCCCAACATTTGATTGTGCATTTAATTTTGGACCATCTTGATTTTCAGTGACATTGAATTTAGTAAACTCAAGGGATCTTAAATGGAAAACAGGGAGTTTTGGATTAAACCATAGGTAGAGAGCACCACCAGCTGCTACTAAAAATAGTAACAAAATTAGAAAAACAAAACAGCAACAACAACAACTAAAGCAACAAGTTCTACGCTTCTTTTCTTGGTAGAATGATGGTGGAAGGTTAATCTTTCGCGGCGGCGGTGGGTGTGGTGGCCTTTGAATTGGTATTGTAGGATCTCTGAAACCAGGTGGTTTCTTTAGAGGTTTCACCTGTGACATTCTTGAAAACCAGAAATTAAAGACCCTTTTCTTTTCTGTTTTTGTATATAAATAAAGAATCTTTATAATAAGAGAATGTTACGTTAAATCAAACATGATATGTGCTTCAGATTGTATAAAGTTTGAATCTTTGATATGAATGTGAGAGATCAGATGTGAATGTAAAGTAATGACTAAGATTTAGGAATTAAAGAAAGGATTTTTGGGTTGGGAAAAAAGAGATCTTTTAATAGGAAGAGGAAGAGGTGGAGTGATTTGGAGGTGGAATTTGGAGGTGTTTGTGTAATGGTGAAGACAAAAAGCAGAGAGAAAGATGTTGGGGATGTGATCACTGGAAAAAGTTGAAGTGATGAGATTTATGCGCAGGTCTTATGTGCTGGCATAGCGGGAAGGTTTCAACTAGCACACTGAAAAATAGAAACGTTTAGGGTGGTCTCAATAAATTATGTAGGAATTATTAATACTTAACAGAAAAAATAGTTATATTAGGAATTCTTTTGGATGTTAGGTTTGATTTATTACAAATTAATATATGTTGTATAAGTTAAAATATGTGTTTACTTTTTAAACAAAATAAAAAGTAAAATATTATTTATGTGGACACCAGAAAAAGCAACCAAACTTGGGCTTTAGTAATGTTGAATTTAGTATAGGTATTAAGGGATAATTGACCCAGAGACCCTTTATATAACTTATTTTAATTAAAAGACCTTCAAGTTTTAATTACTAGGTTGGTGACTTTCTTTCTTAATTAGTGCTAATATGTAATTAGAGTTAATGACAAGGTATAGTGAGTGACAAGGTGGGTTGCTCTGATGGTAAGCACCCTCCACTTCCAACCAAGAAGTTGTGAGTTCGAGTCACCCCAAGAGCAAGGTGGGGAGTTCTTGGAGGGAAGGATGCCGAGGGTCATTTGGAAACAGCCTCTCTACCCCAGGGTAGGGGTAAGGTCTGCGTTGTTGTTGTTGTTGTTGTTGACAAGGTATAGTGAGAAAGTTCAGACCCAAACCCCAAATTTTTATTTATTACATATTGATCACCATATAATTATAAAAGTATTTCAAAAAATAGAAAACAAATCCTGCAAAACCTGTTACCCGCCATTCCCCCTTTTGGCTTGAATTTTTCTCATTTTTTGGCATGGAGCTCAACTCTACGTTCTCCTTTCTTCCTCCTTTCCTCTGAAAATTACATTTTTAGCTCATCCGTATGCAATTTCATTTGAAGGGAAATCTCAGATTTGCCGATTTGGAGATTGATTTGGTTGCACATTCAACAACAATAACAACAACAACAACCCAATAAAATTTCACAAGTGGGGTCTGGGGAGTGTAATGTGTACGCAGATCTTACTCCTACCCCGAGAGAGTAGAGAGACTGTTTCCCGTAGACCGTCGTCTGAAGAAGAGGAAAAGAGAAATAATATATCAGTACTATCAACAGAAAACAATAAAAATAATGACAGCAACATAAGAACCAGAGAATAAATGAAAAACAATAATAATAACCGGTAGATAAGGCCCGGCACAAAAAAAAAGGTAGAATAGTGTGAAAACAACATTAAACACTAGCAGTCTAAGACAATACCCTATGAGACTAGCCTCACACCTGTACGAAGTAGAAAATAATTCAACTACCTCCTAACGTACAATCCTAATGCTCGACCTCCATACCTTTCTATCAAGGGCCATGTCCTCGGAAGTCTGAAGCCACGCCATGTCCTGTCTGATCACCTCTCCCAAATACTTCTTAGGCCGCCCTCTACCTCTTCTCGTACCTAGTATGTTCGCACATCCATCTCAACATCCTCATTTCTGCTACTTTCATCTTCTGGATATGTTAGTGTTTAACTGGCCAACACTCAGCCCCATACAACATGGCCGGTCTAACCACCGCTTTATAAAACTTACCTTTGAGTAATGGATGCACTTTCTTGTCACACAGGACTTCAGATGCTAATCTCCATTTCATTCATCCAGCCCCTATACGGTGTGTGACATCCCCGTCTATCTCCCCATCCCCCTAGATAATCGACCCAAGGTACTTGAAACAACCTCTCTTGGGGATGACTTGTGATTCAAGCCTCACTTCCATGCCCGCTTCCCTTGGCTCCGCGCCGAACTTGCACTCCAGGTATTTTATCTTGGTCCTCCTCAACTTGAAACCCTTAGACTCAAGGGCATGTCTCCAAACCTCCAACCTCTTATTAACGCTGGCTCGCGTCTCATCAATCAGAACTATGTCATCAGGGAATAACATACACCATGGCACCTCCCCTTGAATGTGGCGTGTCAGTGCGTCCATAACCAAGGAAAATAAGAACGGGCTGAGCGCGGATCCTTGGGGTAACCCCATAACAACCACAAAATACACCGAGTCGCTTCTCACTATCCTAACCCGAGTCTTAGCTCCATCATCCATCATACATGTCCTTAATTTCCCTAATGTAGGAAACTGTTACACCTTTAGCCTCCAGGCATCTTCAAAGAACCTCTCTAGGGACCTTGTCATATGCTTTCTCCAGGTCAATAAACACCATGATTTGGTTGTACATTGGATTGAAAAATACTTCTAAGGGATATATTTGTCCTCAGCTCAGCTGCTAAATGCTTAGAAATTCTTTTCTTCATTATTATGTAGTTTGAGTTACGCAGATTTCAGCCCTAGATCTGCAATTTGTTCTGCCACTCGATCATTTTATTTATAATAGACCATTGTTAAATAGACCAGCCCCGACCATAAGTTTATAATCGACCTTTGAGAATTTAGTAATAGAAAACTATATATTCGTATGTGATCATTATTCTAGTGAATGGATTTGAGGGACAAATAATTGGACTTAAAATTCAAATACAAATGTGATAATACCTATTGATTTTTGTAGCAATGCTACATATAATGATTTGGCTGACGTTACTACTAAATGTGGCCAATTAACATGTTCATTGAGGCAGTTGTCCATCATTTACATGCTTAGTTATGCACCGACGAGGGAAAAGATACATCTTTCATTCATAAAAAATAAGATGATTTACGTACTATCTCGTGATGTTCAAGTAATAGTACAAGGCTCGGTACAAAGATATATATGGCTGAAGAAGCAGATGAAGTAGCAGATGAAAGGTTTTAGCAAGCTTCAAATGTAGAGCATCAACAGGACCATCACCACCACCATCAATTTTAGAAGTAGATGAAAAACAAATGATCGATGATGGCTTCAACGAATTTCGTTACGGGTTGGACGGTTTTAGAGAAAATAAAATAAATTCGTATGGTCTAGAAAATATTGATCTTATCAAAAGTACTAGAGTATCAGAAAATAAAATTTGGATATTCGAAGAGAAATATTACAATGCTGAAAAAAAGATAGATGTCTTGAAGGAGAAACTCAAAGAATCTAAAGAATAAGTTGGAGGAAAAATTCAACTGGTTAAAACAGAGAATAATCAGTTAAAGATACGGAAGAACCAAAGAACTAAGCAAAGAAGAAAATCACAGGATTGCCGTTTGTTCTATTAATGGCTTTTGTTGTTTGGAAAATAATGTAGTAGTTTAGTTCACAATATTTTTGTGTGTTAAAAAAATTATTTTGACCAAGATATAGTTGTATAGGGTGAAATATGATATGACACGTGGTCATCTAAAGAAAAGATACGTGGAACCCAAGACGGGAATGGTCGAAGACCGAACGCAGCCATTCCACTTGTCACCGGAAGGAATAACGTTCATAAAGGTATATTAAATGATTTGCGCCCGGTGATACACTCAAATTACACCTAAATAAATGGTGTAAGGCGGTCGATGTAAAATATAGTAACCCAACTAGGTTGGGGTCGAATCCCACAGAGAATAGGTGTGAAAAGGTTACTTGAGTAGTGTGAAACTTGACTTAAGTTATAATCCTACTCCGTTAGCTTAAAAGTGAGTGTTGTAATTGTGAATTATCAATAAAAGCTATTTCATTGTTATGATTTGATTAAATTGATTAAGAAATCAAGGTTGTGTCTCCATCAATGAAATGTAATGCTAATGGTGTTCATATTTTATATTTTTTTAATGGAAAGCTCGTTGATATGCAAATGATTCCTACGTTACTAACTAATATTTTTCAATAATTAGATAGTAGTTCCTCTCTAGGATTTTCCCAAATATAAAAGAAGTGATAATTAAGAACAACTACTTTATGCCAAGTAGAACCCAGTTATCCCTAAGAGATTATATTAAACAAGGTTTGGAGCCTTGAGTTCTTGCTATTCAATTCTACCAAACTCTAACTTACTTTCCCAAGTAAAGATAGAATGAATTGGCACTAGTCAATGTTTGCAACCATCAACTACAGTGAAGTATGAGAAATGAATAGAAATCGACTAACCATTATATAAACATTCACTGATGAACACACATTAGCATTACACCCACATAGGATTCACAACCTTAGTATTTAAACTTAGTTACTCATACTAGAATACAAAAATAATGTAATAAATAAAGTCATGAAACTTACAATTATAGACAAAGTCTTGAATTTTATCTCACAAGCTTCCAAAATAATGGTGCATTCAATGCTCTAAGTATACCTTCCTTCTGTCAGACCAGATCTGACACAAAAAGCCTACTCATTCTATTTATAATGATCTAAAAGCCGTGGTCAAAACCTGACAAAAATACCCTTTAGAGATATTTTGCGATCGCAGAACAGGCCGCAGAAGGCATTCGCGATCCGCAGAACTTAATTTCCATCGCTAAATTGGTTGACGATCGTCCGGTTGTTTCCTTTGCATTGCAGTTATATGGCCCGCATATCACTTTTGCGATCGCATTATCCTCTTATTATTGTGTGATCAGCATGCGATCTGCATAAACGTTATGCGACCACATAATTGATCGCATACATGGCGATCAACATCTGGAATAGACTGATTCATTATGCGATACTTCTGCGACCCACATATCAGTTATGCGATCACATATGAGTTATGCGATCGCATATCAGCCATATTTGCATCCTTTCATAGCTATTTGACAACTTCTCTTATGATTTTGGTTCTTCAAGTCTCGTCTCCTGCAAACCACTAAAACTACATAAGAAATGACTTACAATGCTTTAAAAGACGAGCTAAAGTATATGTAATTAAAAGTGCCGCAATTCTACGACACATCAACACCCCCAACTTAGACTCTTGCTTGCCCTCAAGCAACTAAAACAAAGTTAACCTATCAAATACTAATCTACTTCCGACAGATCACAATGCAGTAGTGACTATGGATGGTGCTGACTGTTAGTTAACAAGCATGTAACTTCTTTTATTCACCCTTCTTTGAAGATAAATATCATTTAACAATTTGAATAATCAGTTTGTAAACTTCGAGCCTCAAGAGCAATCACAGAGTGCTACCCACAGCTAGATATGCACTTGTATCCTACTTCAAGAAATCTAACTTCTTCTAAATCTTGCAATTCATGCGTGCTCTCATCAAAGAAAATCCCCAACTCAGCAATTATGTACAAGGGATACAATCAAATACTTTTGCACTCAGAAAGAAGGCTAAGTGCTACAAGTATCAGTCCATATGCTTGCCCTTATTTTAACTCATTGTTATCTCAGGAATAATTTGTTGTAGATCACAAAGGACTTTTTATGGGTTATAGTGTAGGCTTCGGGACGGGTTGGACAAATATTTGAGAATATAGTGACTGTTCCATCCTTGAACGCTACATACATTTTGCTTCTTTTTAAACCATATAGCCCTTATTGACCTCTAGTTACCGACATAGAATCACCTCAAAGTATCTCTTCAGTTTTTACAAGACTCCACACAATATTTTTCTTTAATTTTTTTATACGGATGTTTTTCTTTTGTTTTTATTTTGAAGATTGAATATATTCATAAACACAACTTTGAGGTATTTGCTTCTACACATAATGTACAACCTTACCAATTTTCAGGTAATACCGACACCTCCAACTTAGGCTTTTAGCCTCATTCTTAATCGTTCAAGGAGGGACGGGTTCAAAAGAGGGAATTATTTCACAAAAAGGTAAAGATTTGTAATGTAGTAGCCAAATAAAAGGTTAAAGGCTCAACAGGGGATAACTAGGATAATAAATGTACCAGGGAGGTCAATTTGGTCAAAAATTAGTTAGCAATCACAAAGAGAGCCTAAGATCATTTCAACACCCAATCATCAATCTGAGAATTACATTGAGAAACCAACCGGGCAAGTTCTAGACATTACAAGTTGAGCACATGCATTATTTACACAAATTCTTACCCACTCACAATGCATGAACTGTTTGAATCGGCATAATTTCGGCCCTCAAGTGAATACAAGGCAACTCAAAGCTTCATCACATGATATTTGAGATTCTAAGTAAGAACAAAGTCAAAGAGCGAGCCTTGATTTCACAAGAATGACTAATCGTTTATTTACAATATTTGAAGGATTCAATTTATTCAACAAAAAATTATCACATGCTTGAAGCTAAAACAAAAGCACCAACAAGTCAAAATGTTTTGCGCTACCGCCATGGTTCTACTATTACACACTTGGAAAAGAACCCAGCGAAGAAAAATCAAGGGGAATTCATTGCTATATACAAATCTACACTATTAAGATTAAGAGTTTATATACAAGATGCAAAACGTTGATTACCCCACCCCAAACCGAAGAGCATGCATTGTCCCCAATGAATTGAGAAAGTAAGAGAAAAGTTTAGGAGCTTCCTGGGGCGCACTAGGCGCTTGGAGGGGTAGGGACATCCGAGGCGGCCGTGGGGCCGGAGGCTGACACTGTGGAGCAGTGGGTGAAACCTCTGACTGGGTAGTGGTGTCTGAGACCAAAATAGGAAGCTCTGCTAGTTGCGATGCCGAGTCTTAGACCTGGAAGCTGCTAGCCTCACCCAATGATGGTTGTGTGGTCATGGTAGTATCTTTGGCGACCATATCTGCAAGGGAGTGTGCAATGGCTGTCTGCACATCTTCTTCCTCCTCAGCCAATGCATCTGTAGTAACAATAACCTGTTTTCCTATGTTGTCCCTCTGATCATCACCCTCCTCAAGTATCCCTTCCTCACCAGTTCCCTCATCAGACTCTCCGGATTCCTCAGCTGAAGGAGCATTGAAATGTGCAACGGAGCCTGGAGCTTGTGAGACCTCAGTACCACGAGCCACCTCAGCTGACATGAAGGTTGTGAAATCAAGGTCAAGGCTTGGTATGTGGGAAGTGTCAGTGCCCTGCTCCCCTTCCACCGGAAGAAGGGAGGTCAAATCAAACTCTAGTATTTGCATCTTATGCAGCTCGAACTTAAGCTCAGCTACATCCTTTTTGAGTTGAATCATATCCCCAGCTCCACTTCGCTCAACCCTCTCAAGGCGCACTTCAAAGTGCTTGAGTAGATCCTCATATGAGAGATATTATTTTTGAAGAGCACTTACTGAGATGGAAGTCCTTTCGTCAATTTGTCTACTTTAGCATTTGCATGTTGTGCTAGTAGACCAAGCTTGGAGAGTGCAGATAGTGAGACATGTGGTGTTGTAGTGTCTGGTATAGGAGTGGATGAGGAGGTGGCTGGTACTGATGAGGCATCAGGTGCTGGTGAGGCTGGAGGAGGAGTGATTGAAGGCTCAAGTGGATCTTCGACCACTTTATCGGCAGCATCACAGATCCGAGTGATGTCAATGTCCTGAACAGCTTTTTCTAAGCAGTCATGTTTGGGGCAAGGATGAACTTCCCCATCTTTACACAAAGCATGGATTATGCATGGAAAAAGGAGCGAGGTTTCTTTCTTGTTTGCCCGGATCCCAATCTTATGGAATATAAGATCCCCCACATCAACCTTGATACCCGACATGATGCCAGCAATGAGGATCGCCTTCTCGATACTTTTATCGGTTTCATTTCTCGAGGGCATTATACGAGAACATACCAAATTGGGCCAATATTGGCCTTCTTGGGTAAGATCCCTCTTGTGAATCTTCTGGCGTGGAGCGATCCAGGATGGAGTTTCCTTGGCTATGTCAAAGGCTACCCAAACACGCTCGGATTCCTTGTTTGCAATCTTTGTGTCAAATTCTGCCGTGTCTGGCTCCCATTAGTCAAAATATATATCATTTATTGATGTGGCATCATAGAGTATTTCAACCGGACAGAGTCCAAGAATATATGATTTCTCTTCTATTATGCGTTCTTGGATGCAGCATATGCAGCATAAAATCCCCTAACGAGTGTCTCGTTGTACTCCCCCGGAACCTGAGTGAAGAACTTCCATCCCCTCTTTTTGATGTTTTCTAGCACATGGGGGTAGTGTTCTTTTAACCCGTTCAAGCCTAGCTGCTTTTCTTCGAGGATCTTTCTTTTTGCCAGGCCATCTCTGTACAGAGTCCAAGAGCCGAAGATCTTAAACATAAGATCCTCACCACTCTTTAGGCATGCTTCGGCATGGAGGTCAACTGGTGGTACAAGGTCAATATGTTCCTCCTCCTCTTCAGACTGGGAGGAATGCTCAGATACTGTGAGTACATGATATGGCATAGGTACATATGGGAAGGAAATGAAAAACAAAGAAGGTTCTGCTACCAGTTATGGGACCGCAGAACAACTCTGCGAGCCACAAAACATTTCGCATATTACACCCCTTATAAGCAAAACAAATTATGCGGTTCGCAGAAGTGGTCGTAGAACAACTTTGCGACCGCAGATCAGTTGCATTTTGTTCTTTAGTAATAGCTTTTGTCTGCCTCTGACTACAACCATTGTGTGGTCCGCAAAATGTTTCTGCGACCGCAAACTCAACCGCACATGGGTTTTGAGAAAAATTCCTATCATGCAAATTGTGATGATTTTGCAGATCGCAAACCAGTTATGCGAACCGCAAAGATCATCGTTCATAATCAAAAAGGTATTCACAGGAAAATACACAAACATCAAATTCATACTTAGTCCCTAATGCACAAGCACAGACTTAGTCATCAGGACGATACATTATGCAAATTTTCACAACTTTTCCAACCCCTTTACTCTATTCCTACCCCCTAATTCGATTTACCCACAACATGTATTTTCCCCCAGCATTGATTTTCAGTACAATCCCTCACAAATGATTACCCATAGCAAGGAGTTGGGGAGAAAGAGGAGGGTAATGAGAGCACATTGCATTTATCAATTTGACTAAGCAAGAGAAAGGATGGAAATGGATATACCAGATATCAGAAGATGGAGTATTTCGGTCTAAATTGCGAGCAAGGTAAGCCCCTTCCTTTTCAATTCCTTTTTGATTTTGTTTTACTCAGTGTTTTTTTTTCTTTATTTTCTTTTGTGTTATGATTTGTACCCATGTGTGTGAGAGTGTAGATGAAATACGGAAATGAGAGAGACCTAAGGCTTAATACCTGAGCGTTTCATGGTGAAAAGTGCATCGCATAACATATTATGCGGCCGCATATGTGTTATGCAATGGGTTAGTGACTGAGTGCTGCGCAACAGATATGCGACCAGTTCCGCGGTCGCAGAATCATTATGCGGGTCACAGAAAGTGAATCCTTACCGCATTTATTAAGGCCCAGTTTGTATTTTTTTCTGCTTGTGTCTGCGACCACTATGCGGTTCGAAAATCCTTTATGCGGCCGCATTTGTTACCGCAGAACACAGCTGAAGCTCAGCTTGCTTTCCTTCAGTTTCCTCTGCCCTTGCATCATATTTACTTGTATTTTGGGTCACCTGCATTCTAACACACACGTCAAACTGTTCAACACTTACAAATAAACTTTACCGAAATTTAAAATCTAACCAAAAAGTGTTACCAGCACATGGGTTGCCTCCCAAGAAGCGCTTGATTTAATGTCGCGGCACGACTATTTTGCCCCCATTTTGGCTAATCAGTGTTGGGGGTTGGTGTAGACCATCCTTGAGTGAAAATTGTTCTACCAAGTGCCTTTCTCCAATGGTTCCGAGGTAATGCTTGACTCTTTGGCCATTTACTTTGAAGGTTCGAGTCCCGTCCTCGGATTCCAATTAAATAGCGCCATAGGAAGATACATTCATAACTTTGAACGGGCCAGACCATTTGGATTTGAGTTTTCCCGAAAAGAACTTAAGTCTTGAGTTAAAGAGTAAGACCAAGTCACTGGATTTGAATTCCCGCTTTAAAGTCTTCTTGTCATGAACAAACTTCATTCTTTCTTTATACATGGATGCATTCTCATAGGCATGAAAACATAATTCTTCCATCTCGTTGAGTTGTATCATCCTTAGATTAGCAGCTTTAGCCCAATCAAGATTTAACTTTTTCAATGCCCACATAGCTTTGTGTTCAAGCTCCACTGGGAAGTGACACGCCTTAACAAAATCCAACCGGTATAGTGAGGTGACAATGGGAGTCTTAAATGCTGTTCGATATGCCCATAATGCATCATCTAGCTTCTTTGACCAGTCAGTCCTGTTTGCATTAACAGTTTTTGATATAATGTTTTTGATCTTCTGGTTGGAAATTTCGACTTGACCGCTCGATTGAGGATGATAAGGGGAGGCCACCTTGTGCTTAACTCCATATTTCTCTAGCAACCCGGCAAAAGATTTGTTGCAAAAGTGAGAGCCACCATCATTAAGGATGGCCCTTGGGGTTCCAAATCGAGTAAATATGTTCTTATTCAAGAAGGCAGCTACACTCCTTGCCTTATTATTCGGCAAGGAAATTTTCTCGACCCATTTGGAGACATAATCTACTGCCACCAAGATATATGTCTTGCCGTAAGAGCTTACGAAGGGACCCATGAAATCTATCCCCCACACATCAAAGATCTCAGTCTCCATCACAAAGTTCATAGGCATTTTATGCCTTCTAGAAATTGACCTTTGTCTTTGACATTGATCACATGCCTTGACCATTTGGTTTGCATCCTGGTAGATCGATGGCCAATAAAAGCCACATTCAAGCACTTTAGCTGCAGTACGATTTCCACCATGGTGGCCCCCAACTGGGGAGTCATGACATGCTTTGAGAATTTGAATTACCTCATCCTCCGGAACACAATGCCGAATGATGTTGTCGGCGCAAATCCGGAATAAAAAGAGTTCCTCCCAAAAGTATTGCCTACACTCCCGCAAGAACATTTTCTTTTGATAAGCTTCCAATCCGTCGGGGATAAGGTCACTAACCAAAAAGTTAGCGATGTCGGCATACCAAGGAGTGAAGGTGATAGACAATACCAATATGTGTTCATCAGGGAAGGCATCATTAATTTCAAGATCTTCTTTTGGTCTCCCTGCCTCTTCAAGCCTAGACAAGTGATCCGCAACTTGATTCTCTGTTCCTTTCCTATCTTTGACTTCAAAGTCAAACTCTTGTAGCAAAAGAACCCACATAATCAATCTTGGTTTAGCATACTTCTTCACCATAAGGTAGCGGGGAGCAGCATGATTGGTGTAGACTATCACTTTGGATCCCAAAAAATAGGTCCAAAAATTTTCAAACGCATAGACAATAGCAAGAAGTTCTTGCTCCGTCACAACGTAATTCATTTGTGCGCCACTGAGTGTCTTTCTTGCATAGTAGGTAGGATGAAGAATCTTATTATGCCGTTGACCTAGTACCACTCCAATAGCTACACTACTGGCATCACACATAAGTTCAAATGGAAGAGACCAATCGGGTGTGACAATAATAGGTGTCGTGGTGAGTCTTGATTTCAATTCCTCAAAAGCTTTGAGGTACTTCTCATCGAAATCAAACTTTGCATCCTTTTCGAGGAGCTTGCATATGGCACTTGCAGTTTTTGAGAAGTTGATAAATCGCCTATAAAAACCGGCATGCCCCAAAAAGCTCTGAATGCCTTTTATTGAAGTGGGAGGAGGAACCTTGGAAATGATCTTGATCTTTTCCCTATCAACCTATATGCCTCGCTTGGAAACTTTGTGGCCCAGAACAATACCCTCGTCCACCATGAAGTGATATTTTTCCCAATTTAGCACAAGGTTTGTTTCCTCACATCTTTTGAGCACTTGTCTAAGGTTTTCAAGGCAATGCTCAAAGGAATCACCAACTACAGAAAAGCCATCCATAAACACCTCTAAGAAATCCTCCACCATGTCCGAGAAGATTGATATCATGGATCGTTGAAAGGTAGCCGGGACATTGCATAGCTCAAATGGCACCCGGCTAAAGGTAAAGGTCCCATACGGGCATGTGAATATTGTCTTCTCTTAATCCTATAAGGCGATGTTGATTTGGCTGTAGCCGGAATAACCATCCAGGAAGCAATAAAATGACCTTCCCACTAGCTAATCAAGCATTTGATCAATAAAAAGCATAGGGAAATGGTCTTTGCAAGTAGCACTATTGAGCTTCCAGTTGTCCATGCAAACTCTCCACCTGGTCACCGTCCTCCTTTCTTTGGCACACATTGCACCGGACTCACCCAAGGACTATCGGCAATGGGGTAGACAACTCCGACATCCAATCATTTTATAATTTCTTTCTTCACCACCTCTTTCATGGAAGGGTTTAACCTTCTTTGATGCTCCACGCTAGGTTTGCTCTCTTGCTCCAATTATAGCTTGTGCTCACAAATTCTGTCGGGAATCCCTTGGATATCCGCTATAGTCCACCCAATCGCCTGTCTGTGCTCCCTCAAGGTATTCAATAAGTGTTCAACCTGTACATCATTCAACAAATAATAAACAATTATAGATTGAGTTTCATTAGATCCAAGAAATTTATACCTTAAGTGCGGTAGAAGAGGTTTGAGCTCAAGTTGTGGCGGCTCGATAGTTGAAGGCTTAGCAGGAGGGGTGACTCTATTCTCTAAGTCAAGAGAAAGCTTCTTTGGTGCATAAGTGTAGTACCCAAGACCTTCCAATGCATTCACCGATTCCATGTATCCTTCTATGTCTTCACCATCAAAATTTACCAAAATAGCCGCCAATACCTCACCAAGGCATTCCTCTTCCATCTTCACCTCGACTGCATCCTCTACCCCATCAACAACATCAATGACTGAGATACTTTCGTATGCATGTGGCAATTTCATACCTTTACTCACTTGAAAGGTAACCTCTTTGTTATTATCTCGGAACTTGATCACATTTCGTTCCGAATCCATGAGTGCTCTCCCGGTAGCAAGGAATGGTCTCCCCAAGATGATAGAGATTTCTTTATCAACAGCACAATCGAGGACAACAAAGTTGGTAGGGAGGAGAAACTTCCCCACTTTCATAAGAACATCATCAACAATTCCCACCGGTCGCTTTATTGAACGGTCGGCCATTTGCAACCTCATACTTGTAGGCCTAGGCATACCTAATCCCGCTTGCTTGTAAATAGCAAGGGGCATTAAGTTGATGCTAGCCCCATTATCACAAAGGGCTCATGCAAAATTGTGCAATCCAATAGTGCATGGAATGGTGAAGGCTCCCGGGTCCTCTTTCTTTTAGACGGTAGTTGTTGCAGTGATGGAACTAACCCGGTAAGTCACATTCACCACTTTATTCTTGGTGGTTCTCTTTTTAGTGATCACATCCTTCAAGTACTTAGTAAAACCCGACATCTCTTGAAATTCTTCCACAAATGGAATGTTCACCGATAATTTCTTGAGAATGTCATAGAACTTCTCGAGTTTGCTATCATCGACCTTCCTAGCAAGTCTTTGAGGGAAAGGAGGAGGAGGCCTAGGAATTGGTGCTATATGTTTTGGTGTCTCTATTACCTTTTCCTTATCCTCTTCATTGTTCACTTCTTGAATTTTCACCTTCTTCGGGAGTCTTTCAGCTTCAAAAGCAATTGACACCTCAACTTGTGCCTCAACTTCTTGTTCAGAATCTTCCACTTTAACCACTTGTTCATTCTCTCCTTGAAGTAGTTTCCCACTTCGAGTTGTGATTTCCATACAATGGGAAGTCGGACCATTTCCACTACCTTTTGGGTTTGCAATTGTGTCACTTGGGAGTGTGCCTTTCGGCTTCGGATTTTGCTCTCTTGAGAGGTCTCTCATTTGCTTTTCCAACTTTTGTATGGATGCGGTGTGAGAACCCACAAGTTTGGTCATAGTCTTCATTGAAGTGTCGGATCTCTCCTGATTTTCCAACACTCTTTCAATCATGCTTTCTAACTTAGAATCACTTGAAGGGCTTTCTTTCCAATGCTGAGAATTAGAATATTGCCCGTTTGGTGGAACAGAGGGGTTTGAACTCCGATTTGAAAAGTTGTTGTTGTTGTTACTCCAATTTCTTTGATTGGAATTACCTTGGTCATTTCGCCATTGTTGGTTGCCTTGCCCTTGCGGGCTAGACCTCTATTGGTGTTGTTGTCTTGAACCTTGGTAAGATTGTCTTTGATATTCTCCTTGAGGATTGTTGACATAATTTACTTCTTTGTACTCCTCATTCAACATCGTTTGTATATCTTCCACAACAGTTACCTTTTTTGTTTGGCTTTCAGTGAACATTTTTGTCAACACGTTGACGTTGGTGGTAACCCCAGCAATTATTTGATCTCTTTCTTGATTCTATTTAATCATGCTGGTCAAGGAGGGAGTACCATATGTAATTCCACCCGTGGTATCTCCTAAGTGCCAAGCTTGGTTATGTTCAGCCATCTTATCTAGGATTTGTGTGACCCTTGCAAATTTTTTGTCCACAAAGGAACCATCCGCTGCATTTTTGGCTATGGACTGATTCATAGTATCCAAGCCCATGTAAAACTTCTCCAATAGAATATTATCCAGAAAGCCATGATTCGACGACCTTACCAAATATAGATTGAATCTGTCCCATGCCTCATGTAGATGCTCTCCTAGTAATTGCTTGAATAAGAAGATTTTATCCTGGAGCTCAGACTTCTTGCTTTGTGGAAACCATTTTGCTAGGAAAGCTCGGACAAGTTCGGGCTAAGTGTGGATGGAATTAGGAGGTATATTTTGGATACACTGTCTTGCCTCTCCAGTTAGAGAGTACTTGAACACCCTCAACCTTAGGGCATCATCTGAGACATGATTCTTCTTGTGCATCGCACACACACCCAAAACATTTCTGAGATATTGTGTCGGATCATCATCGATGGAATTTCGGAAGAACCCCTCCGCTTTTAGCATTAAGATTAAACTGTGTTCCACTTTGAAGGTCGCAACATCAACTCTTGGAGGGACAATCGCATTTGTATCCTCAATATGCTCATCTATATCCGCAAACACATTCTCTTCTCCTGGATGGCCCATGTTTACCTAATGACACCAAGCAAAACAAGAAAAGTGTGGTGGAATAGAAGAAGACGTAAAGTGAAGCACACACTATTAGTAATTTCAAAACCGTATTCCCCGGCAACGGCGCCAAAATTTGATATGCTCAAATTACACCTAAATAAACGATGTAAGGTAGTCGATGTCAAATACAGTAACCCAACTAGGTTGGGGTTGAATCCCACAGTGAATAGGTGTGAAAAGGTTACTTGAGAAGTGTGAAACTTGACTTAAGTCGTAATCCTACTCCGTTAGCTTAAAAGGTGAGTGTTGTAATTGTGAATTATCAATAAAAGCTATTTCATTGATATGATTTGATTAAATTGATTAAGAAACCAAGGTTGTGTCTCCATCAATGGAATGTAATGCTAATGGTGTTCATATTTTATATTTTTTTAATGGAAAGCCCGTTGATATGCAAATGATTCCTACGTTACTAACTAATATTTTCCAATAATTAGATAGTAGTTCCTCTTTATGATTTTCCCGAATATAAAAGAAGTGATAGTTAAGAACAACCAATTTATGCCAAGTAGAACCCACTTATCACTAAGAGATTCTATTAAACAAGGTTTAGAGCCTTGAGTTCTGGCTATTCAATTCTACCAAACTCTAACCTACTTTCCCAAGTAAAGATAGAATGAATTGGCACTAGTCAATGTTTGCAACCATCAACTACAATGAAGTATGAGAAATGAATAGAAATCGACTAACCATTATATAAACATTCACTGATGAACATACATTAACATTACACCCACATATGATTCACAACCTTAGTATTTAAACTTAGCTACTCATACTAGAATACAAAAATAATGTAATAAATAAAGTCATGAAGCTTACAATTATAGACAAAGTCTTGGATGTTATCTCACCACCTTCCAAAATAATGGTGCATTCAATGCTCTAAGTGTACCTTCCTTCTGTCAGACCAGATCTGACACAAAACCCTAATAATTCTATTTATAATGATCTAAAAGTTGTGGTCAAAACCTGACAAAAATACCCTTCAGAGATATTTTACGACGGCAGAACAGGTCGCAGAAGGCATTTGCGGTCCGCAGAACTTAATTTCCATCGCAGAGTTGGTTGACAATCGTCCAGTGTTTTCCTTCGCATTTCAGTTATGCGGCCCGCATATCACTTCTGCGACCGCATAATCCATCGCATATCATCCTTCAGATAATTACTCTTATTATTGTGTGATCAGTATGCGGTCCGCATAACTATTATGCGATCGCATAATTGATCGCATACATGGCGATCAACATCTGGAACAAACTGATTCATTATGCGATACTTTTGCGACCCATATATCAGTTATGTGTTCGCATATCGGCCGCATTTGCATCCTTTCATAGCTATTTGAGAACTTCTCTTATGATTGTTGTTCTTCAAGTCTCGTCTCCTGCAAACCACTAAAACTACATAAGAAATGACTTACAATGCTTTAAAAGACGAGCTAAAGTATATGTAATTAGTATTAAAAGTGCCGCAATTCTATGACACATCACCCGGTAGCATTTAATAAGGAATATTCTGCAGTATTAAGAGCAACGATCCGTTACAGAGAATTTGGCATTTATGTTCACCGTTACATCTTCATAAATGACCCTCATAATTGTCAGTAAAGGAGGGCACGATCCTAGGACCGCCTTCCCTAGACACAACTATAAATAGTGAGCCCAGTTATCATTGTAAAAGACACGAATTTTCTGGCTAAACTTACACAATATTCTATACAAAGCTTAATACAATCTTACTTTCCCGTTTTTGATCTCATCATTGTTGTGCCCGAAAACCTTGTTCCCGCAACTATCATCTCTGCTGTTTCATCTACATTTTAAGGCTAAGTATTATACATTTCTTAAATTATTGCATTATTTCAGGATCAAATTAGTTCACTTGTCTAGAAACTACGTATAAATTCAACTGTACCATTTTATGGGTAAACAGTTTGGCGCCCACCGTGGGGCCTAGACAGCCGTTCAACTAAATTTATCCTTGCCTTTTTTACTAACGTGATTTGATTATTTTGTCTTAGAAAAAATCACAAAAATGGAAGATAACACTGTTAACAACACGCACAACCCTGAAATTCGAGGTGATCAGCCTTATTTCGAGGATTCGATCAGTGACACTCGTAATGAGGGGAATGACGCCATACCGGTGCATGATAGGCAGTTCCCTTGACAGGTTCGGGAGACAACTCCCGATGAAGGTGATAAGGAGCATGTCGTGGATACGGTGAGGGTCCTGCAAGAGCAACAAGTGATCATTCTAGTCCATCTCTCGCGGCAGGTTAAGGTTATGACGGAGCTGAAGCAGGCGCTATTAGGGGCTTCGAATAACGCAAACAGGCAAAATCCAAGTCCTCCCGGTGTGCCCACAAACCAAACAACACAGAGAGTCAACAATGACACTCCTAGGGGTGAAGTTGGCTCCGACGGAGCTGGGGGGAGCAGATCCGGTCTCAACAACAAGAACGACCCATTCAAGAATGAACTTTTACGATTTATGAGGGAAGTAAATGCTCGCATGGACCAAATCTCGGGCACGCCACCAGTATTGAAAGGCCCGGACTCGAATAAGTATACTCAATTGCCGTATAAGCTGATTGCAGCACCAAAACTAATCCCAAAGCAGTTCAAAATGCCTGAATTGCCAAAGTATGACGGGACTTCAGACCCACAGGAGCATATCACCACCTACACAACGACGGTAAAAGTAAATGATTTAGCTCCTCACAAAATTGAATCTGTGTTGCTAAAGAAATTTGGAGAAACTCTCACGAAGGGAGCTCTAACGTGGTATTCATTATTACTCGAGCATTCTGTAGATTCCTTTGAGATGCTCACAAATTCTTTCTTTAAGGCTCATGCTGTGTCCAGAAAAGTACAAGCTTGGAAGGCCGACATATTCAGGATCGCATAGGGAGAATCCAAATTATTATGAGAATTCGTTACCCGATTCCAGAAATAAAGAATGTTGCTCCCGGCTGTCCCGGATGAATGGGCAGCTGAAGCATTCACCAAAGGATTGAATCAGAGAAGCTCAAACGCTTCCCGGAAGCTGAAGGAGAGCTTGCTTGAGTTTTAAGCAACAACTTGGGTTGATGTCCACAACCGGTACGAGTCAAAGATAAGGATCAAAGATGACTAGGTCGATTCTACATCATCGGCCAAAGGATGAGAGAAGAGTAGAGAAAAATCAAAGGATGACTACGACGCGGACAAACGGACTTCGAGGGGTTGGTTTTTGCCTTACGAGCGGATCGAAGGTCGTGGTAGAAATTTACGGGCAGAAAAAGAGTTCACCGTTGATAGAGGGACCGATCGTGGTCGAAACAATAGATCACTTCCGGATAAAGAGACGTCAAGGTCTAGGGATCCCTCTTACCCAAAGTTATCGGAATATAACTTCAACGGCAGTATAGTGGAGTTGGTGTCAGCCATGAGAAACATTAAATAGGCATGATTTCCTAGACCTATGAGATCCGATTCTAGCTAGAGAGATCCCAACTTATGGTGTGAATACCATGGGACGAACGACCACCGAACAAGGGACTGCCGACACCTCCGGGAAGAGGTGGAAACACTATTGAAGAATGGTCACCTCAGAGAGTTCTTGAGTGACCGAGCTAAGAACAATTACGGCCGTAATAGAGACAACGCGGAACCTTCGAAAGCAAGAGAATAACCCCCATGCCAAATGATCAATATGATCTTCGGATGGAATGAGATTAACGGGGTCACCTTTTTGGCAGCGAAGAAGACGAAAGTATCAATAACTCAGTAAAAGACTCCAGGAAGACGATATCACTTTCACAGAGGAGGACGCAGATAGATTACTGTTACCACACAATGATGCGTTGGTAATATATTTAAATGTGTTGGATTTTAAGATTAAACGTGTTCTAGTGGATCCAGGAAGTTTGACTAATATCATACAATGGAGAGTATTGGAGTAAGCTAAACTCACTGGAAGCATTATTCCGGCAACAAAGCTCCTCAATGGATTCAACCTTGCGAGCGTGACGACCCGGGGAGAGATTGTGCTGCTCACTAATGCTGAAGGAGTAATGAAAACAACTCTCTTCGAAGTAGTAGATGGCGACATGGGATACAATATCATCCTGGGAAGGCCATGGTTACACAAAATGAAAGATGTACCCTCAACATATCACCAATTACTGAAGTTTCCAATGCCCGAAGAAATCAATAAGATAAGAGGTGATCAACCGACAATAAGGGAGATGAATGCAATTTCAATTTTCAGTAGCAAAGGGAAGGAGCACACGACATAGCAATTGCAAGAACTGGCACCTACTCCCGAGCTAGAAGAAGTTAGCCCGAGAGCAGAGTCGCCCGAACATTATCATGTGCCAAGATATGTCCAAGTTCTAGAAGAGACGGATGCAACGAAGTCCACGGCGGAGGAACTGGAGCAAGTTGCATTGTTTGAAGAATTCTTAGGAAAACAATTCCATTTGGGGACAGGACTGCACCCGAAGCTCAGGTATGGTTTTATTGAATTCCTTAAATTTAATGCTGATTGTTTTGCATGGTCGCACAAGGATATGACAGGTATCCCGACGGAAGTATCCATGCACAGGCTAAGTTTGGATCCCAACGTACCTCCGGTAAGACAAAAGAAATGCCCTATTGTTGAGGCCAGGAATAAATTCGGCAAAGAAGAGGTAACCCGCTTGCTTAATATCGGTTCGATCCGAGAGGTAAGATATCCGGACTGGCTAGCCAATGTAGTAGTAGTTCCTAAGAAGAACAATAAATTTAGCATGTGTGTAGACTATAAAGACCTTAATAAGGCGTGCCCAAAAGACTCGTTCCCACTGCCAAATATCGATAAAATGATTGATGCCATGACTGAGCACGAGTTTATGAGTTTCCTCGATTTTTATTCCAGGTACAACCAAATCAAGATGAACCCAAAAGATCAGGAAAAGACTTCATTTATAACTAACTTTGGTACATATTTTTACAATGTGATGCCCTTCAGGTTGAAAAACGCCGGAGCCACGTATCAACGACTCGTAAATAAGATGTTTGAAAAGCAAATAGGAAAGACTATGGAAGTTTATATAGATGATATGCTCGTTAAGTCTTTTAATGCAGGTGACCACCTGAAGCATTTTCAAAAATATTTGACATCCTGAGGAAGCATAACATGAAACGTAATCCCAAAAAGAGCGCGTTTGGGGTCAGTTCTAGAAAGTTTATGGGATTTCTTGTCTCACAAAGGGGAATTGAGGTAAACCCCGACAAAAAAAAGGCCATAGAGGATATCCCAGATCAATTGTAAAACATAAAGGAAGTCTAAAAGGTCACAAGAAGATTAGCAGTTTTGAGCAGGTTCATTTCTCGGTCGTCGGAAAAATGTCATCGCTTCTTCACACTGCTCAAAAAGAAAAATAATTCTGAATGGACATCGGAGTGCCAGCAGGCTCTGAGGGTCCTAAAGAAGTACTTATCAAGCCCTCCATTACTCTCAAAACCAAAAGAAAGTGAAACATTGCTAGTCTACCTCGCAGTTTTAGAAGTTGCGGTAAGTGCGGTTTTAGTCCAGGAGGACGAAGGTATGCAATTTCCTATTTATTACGTTAGCAAAATTGTAACAGGAGTAGAAACGCGCTACCCACATTTGGAAAAACTTGCCTTAGCTCTCGTATTCTCCACTCGAAAGCTAAGGCCCTACATCAAATGCCACCCGATAGCTGTGGTGACTACTTTCCCTTTGGGGAACATCCTTCGTAAACCCGAGCTCTTGGGCAGATTGGAAAAATAGGCAGTTGAAATGAGTGAGTTCGACATATAATATAAACCAAGGATTGCAATTAAGTCGCAAATCTTGGCTGACTTCGTGGCCGATTTCAGTTCGGGACTACTGCCTCTGGCGACCAAGGAGGCAGTAATGGTGTCAGAATCGACATTGGGGGTTTGGACCTTATTTACGGACGAAGCTTCCAACGTAAAAGGGTTCGAACTCGGAATAGTCTTAAGCACGCCTTCGGGGGAAACCTTAAGGCAAGCCATCAGGATGATCCCTTTAACTAACAATGAAGCAGAGTATGAAGCTTTGACTGCAGGGCTCGAATTGGCCTGGGGACTTGATTCCGAGGTTATCGAAATCAAATGTGACTCGCAACTGGTGGTAAATCAGGTCTAGGGGATCTTTGATACCAACGAATAACATATGCAACAATACGTGATAAAGGTCCAGGCTCTTTTGGCATGATTTTGGGAGTGGTCAATTACTCATATCCTGAAGGAGGAAACACAAAAGCGGATGCATTAGCAAACTTAGGATCATCGACTGATTGGAGTCCGGGACGTTAGTCAACTGATGAACTCAGTCCTTGATACGGATGGTTACTATGAGGTAAATTCGACTAGTCTGGTCTGGGACTGGAGAAATGAAATAAATGATTATCTCGAGCATGGGAAGTTGCCCGAAGACCCCAAAACATCACGGGCGTTACGCTTCAAAGCTACACGTTATAGCTTCAAGAGAGGCCAATTGTATAGAAAATCCTTCCAAGGCCCACTGGCCTGATTCTTAGGAGCGTTAGAAGCTAATTATAACATGAGAGAAGTCCACGAAGGAATATGCAGCAATCACTCGGGCGCAAATACTTTTGTGCTGAAGTTGGTACATGTAGGATATTACTTGCCTCGCATGGAACAAGATGCCAAAGACTTCGTACGAAAATGTGATAAGTGCCAATGCTACGCACCACTAGTACACCAACCGGCAGAACCCTTACATTCGGTTTTGTCCCCATAGCTGTTCATGAAATGGGGGATGGATATCGTCGGAACGTTGCCACCGGCTCCCGAAAAGGTAAGGTTTCTTTTAATTATGACTGACTATTTTTCTAAATGGGTGGAAGTAGATCCCTACCAGAAGATTGGAGAATGTGAAGTGGTTTATTTCTTATGGGAAAATATAATTTGCAGGTTCGGAATACCAAAAGAGATAGCATGCGACAATGGGCCACAGTTTATCGGTGCAAAAGTTACAAAGTTCCTCGAAGATTTGAAGATAAAGAGGATCACATCTTCTCCTTATCATCCGAGCGCAAACGGTCAAGCGGAGTCAACAAACAAAGTGATTATTCAAAACATCAAGAAACGTTTGGAAGCAGTAAAAGGAAAATGGCCGAAGAATTTCCCAAAGTTCTATGGGCCTACCGAACAACGGCCAAATCGAGCATAAGAGAAACTCTTTTTTCCCTTGTGTACGGTGCTGAAGCCCTAATCCCGGTGGAAGTGGGTGAACCCATGTTGATATATTTTCGGGAAGATGAAGAATCGAACAATGAAGCAATGCCAATCAACTTGGAACTTCTCGAGAAACGCATGGACTTGGTGCATGTAAGAATGGCAGATCAAAAGCAGAGAATAAAGCGATATTATAATCGAAGAGCCAACCTCCGTTATTTCAAAGTAGGAGATATGGTTCTGAGGAAAGTAACCCAAAATACCCAGGAGCTCAACACAGGGAAGCTAGGTCCAACGTGGGAAGGTCCTTATCAGATTTCAGCTATCACTGGGAAAGGTTCATATAAGTTAGAGAACCAAAATGGAGACAAGTTGCCTAGCAACTGGAATGTGGCATACCTCAAAAGATATTATTACTGATGAACATTATTCAAGCGGAAAGTATGTGCTGCACTCTTTTTCCCTTTGTTAAGTTTTTGTCCCAATTTTGTTTTTCTGGCAAGGTTTTTAATGAGGCAGCAATAGAAAGCATACTACGAAGATAGCAGCAATAAGACATTTGATAGCAAGGCAAACAAACAAGCTTCACTCGGGGACGGTTAGATAATCTTTGGTTCGATAGAAAATTCTCACTGGGAAGTTAAGTTTGCTACCGAACAAAGGTTACCCGACCGTTCACGAGAACAAACCACTAGAAGATTGTTAGATAGTCTTTTGCTCGATAGCATGAAATCCTAAGGGGAAGTAAGGTATGTTGCCGAGTTAGGGATTATCTAGCAATTCAATAGTGGAATCTTTGAAGGCACAAGACTTCCAGTGTTCCAATTCTCATTCTTAGCATTCGAACACTATGACGGGGGGAGGGAGGAATGATATGAGGATACGGAAACATTGAATTCCATGTCAACCAGAAAATGAAAATTCGGAAACAAAATGCATTATCGGGACCGGGGACTGCGCACCCAGCCCCATAGAAACAAGTTGTACAAGATAGCCACAAGTAATGGCAATTTATTTTTAGCATAATAAATGCTTGTGTACTTTTGAAAATAGAAGGAATTATATGAAATGAAATCCTTTTGTTTTTATCTTGTTTCTTGTTTGAACGATGAACTAACTTTTTTATTTGAAAGTTAAACAAGTACTTCAAATGTTAATGCCATAATGAACGGGAGACGTCCTATTCAAGAGCACCGTAAACATAAGAGGGCCCTCTCTTATGAAAACCCTCATGTTAAAGGTTGGTTTTGGAAGAATTTGTGCCCGGAATCAAAATGTCTTCGAGGACAAATGCACCCGAAGACACACACGAAAGGACACAAAAATTAAACTTGCGCAAATACTTATAGAAACCCTCACATAAAAGGAATAATGCTCGGAACCAAAGTGCTTCGAGGAAAATCCATCCGAGACTACACATAGTAAAGTGCAAACAGAAAAACGTGCGCAGAATTCTTAAGCAAATGTAAAGGTTAAAGACGTGCATGGATATTCAAACGAAAGTACGACTCAAACAATACTTGAGAAAAAATATGTCTGTATTTACAAGAACGTGACAAAATGGTAAACGTTCAAAATGGAAAAAAGAAAAGAAAAGTTAAACTGCAGTGTCTATGGAACTAGGAGGAAGAGAAGTGTCCGAATACCCAGGAGAAGTAGGCGGGTCCGCCGATGGCTCGACATTTTCTCTAGTCTAGTCTTCAGCATCGTCACCCTATGATCCCTCTTCAGTTCTCGAAAACTCAGAATTGGAACCGGAACCAGAAGAACCAGGAGCATCAGATTGCGCTGGGAGTCCATTTTTAGCAGCCAACTCAAGCTCTCGGGCCTTAGAAATTTTGGCATCAAAGTCAATGATACCAGCTTTGGGCTCTTCTAAGGTTTTTCTCCTCATGCTGTACATGGCATAAGTTATTTCAACAATAAGGGAAGCCGCTCATCGCTTAAGTTCTTCTTTGAGTTGGGTAACCTCGGCAGAAAGGCTTTCTAAGGCGGAACTAACATGTCTAAGGCTAACATCAAGGTCACAGATAGTAGAACTAAAGATCCTATTGTGTTCGGTAGTTTTCTTGTACTTCTCTTCCAAGTGTGCATATTTCTCCCTCACAGCAGCAAGCTCTTCGATTTTAGAGTTCAAGGCCGCTTCTAAGTCAAACACTTTTTCTACAGTAGCAGCCTCGCGCTCAGTTGCAGCAAGAACGAAGTCCTGGACTTCAGTCCATTTGGCCTTGGCTTCATCAAATCTAACCCTCATCGGGCCAATTTCTTGGCTAAGGGTTACCACTTCTTGCTCGCTTTGCTGCAAACGAGCCTCCAAAACAACAACCTCAGTAGCTTTGGTTTCCAGTTCTGAGAGGCGGAGAACAGTTTGGTCCCGTTCCACCATAAGATGATTCCTTTCAGATGTAAGTTCCTCCTTCTCACGAATCAACCTATGAATACCCTCAAAAGCAAGAAAGTTGGCCTATAAAAGAAGAAGAAGTAAAACGTATAATACATTTATAAAAAAGTAGAAGAAATAACAAAGTAAGAAAGGAACGTATTGCTGCGGCATTGTGCATGGTATTGTTCAAAAAACACTCCCTCGAGAGTGCTTGAATATTTTCCCAATCTTTCTCTGAAGCCAAAGGCTTCAGATAGTTAGTAAGCTCCATTGGCCGGGAGAGCAGGTTGCACCTGGTAGAGACTGAAAGGATAACATTCCTCCTCCTTTGTGGATCTTCGGAAGGGGCAGCATAATTTGTCCCCAAATTCCCATGCACTGGGGATTGGGGAAGAGGAACACCCTTTCCATGGTCAGGTGCGGCCGGCGCAGATGATGTAGCAGTTACTGGTGGAAGAGTGGATGAAGATTGAAATGATATAGCAGTTGCTGGTGTTAGTGAAGGTGGAGATGAAGCTGATAAAGTCGAAGGGTGAGAAGCAGTTGCATCAAATGCAGTGCTAGTGGATAGACGCTCGCCAACCAAAGACAACAGGGATCTGGTACTCAGCCCCGCAGTACTGGACACATTACTTAGGGCCCGAAAACAGGAGTTGGCATTATCTACTATATCAAATTCTCCCCAAAGTTCCAAGACATCGTCCTTGATTAGTGTAACTGTTTCAATAGGTCGAGTATCCTATTGAGACGATGAGGATCGTTGCCTTCTATGTAGAGAATATCCCTCATCAGTAGCTTCATTATCATCATCAATCATCATAGTGTCTATGACCAGCTCGGAGGGAGGACCAGTCACCATCGCCCTCTTATTCTTTTCCCCAGTCGTGGAGGAACGTCTTCTCTTCGGTTGTTTATGCTCCGGCCGGGGACTCCGTAAATAAGTGTTTGCGCCCGAAACAGGCCCGGAGATACCTGTTGGAGTAAGTGCCTCCTAAAGCAGCCTCATTGCATTAGCAGGATCAGCCAAGACATCCTCCTCAGGGACAACAACAGAGCATGCAGGTAGACCTAATTTCATGAACAAGTAAGAAGGGTTCAACCAAGCTCTCCATATACAAAAAAATAGAAGCAAGGTAAGTTAAAATTACCATGATGTTTGGCCTTCCACCCATATTTAAGGGCCAGTTGTTTCCACAAATAAGTTTTTGGCGTCATGACGTCCAAGATCTTTTGAACCCACCAGTCCAAGCCTTCCACCACCAGTAGGATCCATTGAGTTGCTGAAACATGTGAAGGGTGAAGAGTCGATACGGTCATAGAAGAATGTTTAGTGAAAGAAAATATATTAAATAACGATTGTATGAGTACGGTTCCAAGCGGCCGGAAAGGATGAAGCCATTGTCGGAATGATATTATTGGTGATAACTGTAACGAACCGTTCCGTCCTCCCACGACCGTTATTATCATCCATGCTAGTCAACAGAGCATGGTAACCACGTTTTCAGAGGTTAATCATACCCCTACGGAAAATTTGGGGGAGTAGAGATTCATCATACAAGTTAATGTTAGCTCTTCTCTAGTCTCCTGGCACAAACATCGAAGGCAGGCGACCGTCCTCCTTACTGAAGGACTTACCTATGCCAAACACACCTGGTAGCGGAGGTAAAACTTCGCAATCACGGAATCAAGCTTTCCACTCAAATAAAACCCACCCAAAGTGAAGGGATACATGTAAAAGTATGTAAAACCTTCCTTGCGAAGGGTAACTCGCTACGATAGATCAGGAGCAATGATATCCAACTCATGGCAGTGGCAGTTTTCCTTCATAGCAGGAATACTGGAAGGACGAATGGAAGAAGTGTACCTACTAAGAGCCCATGTACAAGGGTTAGCAATAGGGAATTTCTCTTCAAAATCCTTTGTGGTACTGAGTCTTCTTGGGATGAAGGAACCCACCGTTGGAGGAGCAGAGTCCTCGTCTTTGTTCTTGTTCTTTGAAGAACCGACACGCCTGGAGGAAGAAGCCATTGAATAAGAAGGAGGAAAAGGTTTCTGTTTGAAGAGAATTAAAGAAAAGATCGAGAACAAATATGCAAATCAGAAGCTCAAAAAATTATGAAGTGCAAAGGAAATGAATGATGTGTATAAGTAAAATTTAGGCGGCAAAATTCATGGCCATGATTACCTCGATAATCGGCAAAAGGTGTGCTGAATCGTGGGATGACGAGTGTGCAGGGCATTAAATGTGAAGAGACATACGTCTAATCAACCATCAGAAGCCTTCAGAGAGAGTTATAGTAATTCCCGCCAAAAGAGTGTTTCTATCAACTTCCTGGTAACATAAAGTTATGTCACCGAAAAGCAGGGAGACTATCTCTATAGAGTAAAATATGATATGACACGTGGTCATCTAAAGGAAAGACACGTGGAACCCAAGACGGGGATGGCTGAAAACCGAACGCAGCCATTCCGCTTGTCACCGGAAGGGATAACGTTCATAAAAGTGTATTAAATGCTCTGTGCCCGGTAGTATTTAATAAGGAATATTCTACAGTATTAAGAGTGACGGCCCGTTATAGAGAATTTGACATTTATGTTCACCATTACATCTTCATCAATGACCCTCATAATTAACGTTAAAGGAGGGCACGATCCTAGGACCTCCTTCCATAGACACAACTATAAATAGTAAGACTAGTTATCATTGTAAAAGACACAAATTTTTTGTGGCTAAACTTACACTACATTCTATACAAAGCTTAATACAATCTTACTTTCCCACTTTTTGATCTCATCATTGTTGTGCCCAGAAATTTTGTTCCTGGAACTGTCATCTCTGTTGTTTCATCTATATTTTAAGGCTAAGTATTATACTTTTCTTCACTTATTGCATTAAGCACGAGGATTTTGCCGTGCAAAAGTGATTCGGAAAGATGTGGGCACTAGATGCCACATGTATAAAATTGGAAGTTGTGAATTATGAATTGAGATTTCGAGGAGTGATACCTCGGGTTTATTATGTTGAAATACATGAATTATAAATAATTTAGTTGATTGATTTGTTATATGATTCCTTATGTGAACCCATTCATATGTCATTTGTACTCTCACTATGTTGTTGCTTAATCACTTGATTGTGTTCTCGTTGCCATCCGTGTTCTCATTGTTGATTTGAGTTGGAAATTCTTCTATTATTGGCCTTACATTGATACTCTTTCCTTGTTAGTTTCATGTAACATGTTTCACAACTTTATATGTCTCGTAAGTGTCTTGAACTGGCCTCGTCACTACTCTACCAATGTTAGGCTTGATACGTACTGGGTACCACTGTGGTGCACTCATGCTACGCTTCTGTACATCTTTTTGTGCAGATCCAGGTACCCTAGAGTTATTGATATTCTTGTTAGTTGATAGAGCATTTGTTATGGAGACTCAAGGTATACCTGCTGTCGCGTTCGCAGGCTTTGGAGTCACCTAATGATATTTTCTTGCACTGTTGATTCTACTCTGGAATAGTTGTATTTAGAGATTTTCTAGTAAACTCTGTAGAGCTTGTGACTTATACTACCGGTTTTGGAAATTGTAGAATATATCTATCTCATATTTAACAATTGTTGGTTGAGTTGACACTAAATTAGTAATTGTTAGGCTTACCTAGTCCCTAAAACTAGGTGCCATCACGACATCCTACGGAGGAAAATTTGGGTCGTGACAGCAATGCCCTTCGTGCTTTTCTCTCTTCCTCACCAAGAAACAATACAAATTGGAATAATAAAAGCAAGGCAGGAAACAATGTTACTTTAATTATGGTTCCATGATATCAAAACTAAACTTTCAAAATATCCAACATCTTTGAAATAAACAATAAATACAAAATGAATAATTAAAAGAAGTAATAATCTAACCTAAGCATGGAAAACATAATCAATGAAATAATATAATACAAATAAATAATTTTCGTCCGTATGCTTTAATCCAATGACATCGCGTAGATACTCGTCACCTCACATATATGTTGTCTCCACACATAAAACACGCAGCAAATAGACCAACAAGTCCTAATCCTTCAAGTCAAGGTTAACCACGACACTTACCTCACTCCGCAAACAAATCAATGCTCAACCGTGGCTTTTCCTCTAGAATTAGCCTCCAAACCAATCAAATATAACCAAATAGAGTTCAAATAATTCAAAATAGACTTTAGAAACTACCCACGAGTGAAAAAGATTCAATCTTTAATAATATTGGAAAAGACAACAAAAGTCAATCCCGTGCCCGCTTGGTCAAAACCTGAGATTTCGACCAAAACTCAATTAGTCATTCACTCCGAGCCCAGCTATGTGATTAGTTTCGAAATCCGAATCAATTTGACGTCTAAATCTCAATTTTTACCTAAATCCTTAATTTCTACCATAAAACAGTATAGATTAAAGGTTAAAACCAATGGGTGTTTATGAAAATATAAGTAAACAAGATAAACTCTAACAACATATGAAGTTGGGATGAAAAATCTCTTCAAAATTGCCTATTGGACGAGCTCAAACTTGAAAATGGTGAAAATGACTGAAATCCTATTTTTTGAACATTTAGAACACTAGGCGTCAGATGTTCTTCGCGTTCGCGAAGCAGCAGCGGCCAAAGGCCTTAGCGTTTGCGAGCCTAGGTTCGCATTCGCATAGAGCACCAGATAGCTTCCTTCCAGATCCCCCAACCCTACGTGTTCGCGAGAGGAAGGTAAACCCCTCACTACTTCGCATTCGTGACCAGCTCCCTATGTTCGCGATGAAGAAATTCCTCCCTAGCACAATTTCCCCTTAGTGATTGCGAGAGTAGCTTCGTGATCACGAAGCACAAGATACCAGATATAAGCAAATAGCTAAAACCAACATTTTTCCAAGTTCAAATGGTCCGTAGCCTATCCGAAACTCACCCGAGTCCCTAAGGCTCCAAACCAGATATGCACACAAGTGTAATAACATCATATGCACTCACTCGCATGATCAAAATACCAAAATAACACCTAGAACTACAAATCGGACATCAAAATGCATGCAATTTTCAAAGAAACTCAAGAACGTCCAAATTCATAACCGAGCATTCGAATCCTATCCAATCAACTCTGTTTTGCACCAAATTTTACAGACAAGTTTCAAATAGCAAAATGAACCTATACCAAGTTCCGGAACCAAAATCCAAACATGGTAGCCATAAAGTCAAACCTAGGAAATCTTTAAACCTTGAAGTTACTAGTTTTTGAATTTCGATCCAGGGTCGTTTACACAAAATGTTGACCATAGTCAACTTAAGTCATTTTAAAGCTAAAAATCATGTTTTCTTCAAAGTTTCACGTAAAATCTTTCCGAAAAAACACTTATTGCACACGCAAATAAAACAAAACTAAATGGAGCCAATTGAGGTCTTGGAATAGAGAAATAAGGGCTAGAACTCAAAATAACCTATCGGGTCATCACATTCTCCACCTCTAAAAGAAACGTTCGTCCTCGAACGGACATAGAAAGGTACTTGGACTGGTGAAAAGGTGAGGGTATCTACTCCGCATATCGGACTCGGACTCCCATGTACCTGCCTCGATCGGCTGACATCTCCACTACACTCTAACATAAGGATAACGCTTAGACCTCAACTTCCGCAGCTGCCATAGTAGAATAGCCATCGGCTCCTCCTCATAAGTCAAATCCTTATCCAATTGGACTGAGCTGAAATCTAGTACATGGGACAGATCACTATGATATTTCCAGAACATAGAAGCATGGAACACCGGGTGTACTGCTGATAAGATCGGTGGTAATGCAAGCTTATAGGCCACCTCGCCAACTCTCTCAAGGATCTCAAAGGATCTGATATACCTGGGACTCAACTTTCCCTTCTTCCTGAACCTCATCACACCCTTCATGGGTGAAAGTCTGAGCAAAACCCTCTCTCCAACTATGAATGCAACGTCACGAACTCTCCAATCGGCATAAATCTTCTACCTAGACTGTGTTGTATAAAGCCGATCCTGAATCATCTCGACCTTTTCCAAGGCATCCCGAACCAAATCAGTACCCAACAACCGAGCCTCTCCCAGCTCAAACCAGCCAATTGGAGAACGACACCGCCTCCCATATAAGGCCTCATAAGGAGCAATATGAATACTCGATTGGTAGCTGTTGTTGTAGGCAAAAATTGCAAGCACGAGAACTGATCCCAAGAACCCCCGAAATCCATAACACAAGCACGAAGAATATCTTCAAATATTTGAATGGTGTGGTCGGACTGCTCGTCCGTCTGGGGGGGGGGGGGGGGGTGAAATATTGTACTCAACTCAACTCGTGTTCCTAACTCACATTGTATGACCCTCTAAAAATGCGATGTGAAATGCATGCCCCGATCAAAAATAATGGACACCGGCACAATGTGAAGACGAACAATCTCGCGGATATAGATCTTAACCAGCCGCTCTGAAGAATAAGTGGCCGCCACCGAAATGAAATGCACTGACTTGTTCAACTTATCCACAATGACCCGCGTCAAATGTTTTCAAAGTGCATGGGAGCCCAACAATGAAATCAATAGTAATACATTCCCACGTTCACTCAGGAATCTCAAGTCTCTAAAGCAAACCGCCAGGTCTCTAATGCTCGTACTTCACCTGCTGGAAATGTAAACACCGAGCCATATACTCAACTCTATCTTTCTTCATTCTTTTCCTCAAATCTTGATACATCTTGGCAACACCCAGATGAATGGAATACCGCAAATTGTGGGTCTCCTCAAGAATCAACTTACGCAGCCCGTCCACATTGGGCACACAAATCTGAGCCTGTATCCGCAACAACCCATCATCTACAGTAGAAACTTCCTTGGCATCACCATTCTGCACCGTGTACTTAAGAACACGCAAATGGGGGTCGTCATACTGACGCTCTCTTATGGGCTCATACAAAGAACACCGAGAGGTCGTGCAAGCAAGAACCTGACTAGGCTCCGAACATATAACCTTATGAACTGATTGGCCAAGGCCTGAACATCTAATGATAGTGATCTCTCACCAACTGAAATATATGCAAGGCTACCCATACTTACAGTCTTTGTGCTCAAGGCATCAGCCACCACATTAGCCCTCGCGGGATGGTATAAAATGGTGATATCATAGTCTTTTAACAACTCTAACTACCTCCACTGCCTCAAATTTAGATCCTTCTACTTGAATATGTGTTGTAAACTCTGATGATCTGAGAATACCTCACACGACACGCGGTAGAGGTAATGCCTCCAAATCTTCAATATATGAACATGCCAACTCTAAGTCATGAACAAGTTAATTCGTCTTATGAACTTTCAACTGCCAAGATACGTATGCAATCACCCTGCCATCCTGCATCAATATTTCTCCAAGCCCCATACGCGATGCATCACAATACACAGTGTAGGATCTCGAACCCGTATGAAACACTAACTCCTGAGTTGTAGCCAAAGCAGTCTTGAGCTTCTGAAAGCTCAACTCACACTCATCAGACCACATGAATGGGGCACCCTTCTGGGTCAATTTAGTCAATAGGATTGCGATAAATGAAAACCCCTCCACGAACCGATGATAATAACCCGCCAAGCCCAGGAGCTCTGAATCTTTGTAGCTTATATAGGTTTAGGCCCTCAATCTTCTTAGGATCCACTTTAATGCCCTCGGAAGATACCACATGCCCCAAAAAGGCAACCGAATCCAACCAAAGCTCAAACTTTGAAAATATGACATATAACTAACTATCTCTCAAGGTCTGAAGTATAATCGGAAGATGCTGCTCATGCTCCTCTCGACTACGTGAGTATACCAAAATATCATCAATGAAAACGATCACAAAGAAATATATATAGGGATTTAATACCCGGTTGATCAAATCCATAAATGATGTTGGGGCCTTCGTCAAGCCAAATGACATCACTAGGAACTCATAATTCCCATATCGAGTCTGGAAAGCTGTCTTAGGGGCATCCGATGCTCTAATCTTCAACTGATAGTGGCCAGATCTCAAATCAATCTTCGAAAACACTTTGGCACCCTGAAGCCTATCAAATAAGTCATCAATCCTCGGCAAAGGATACTTGTTCTTGATAGTGACTTTGTTCAATTGCCGAAAATCCATACACATTCTCATCATACCATCCTTCTTTTCACGAACAATACCGGTGCACCCCAGGATGAGACACTAGGTCTAATGAATCCTTTATCAAGTAAATTCTACAACTGCTCCTTCAGTTCCTTCAACTCAATTGGGGCCATACAATATTGTGGAATAGAAATTGGTTGAGTTCCCGGAGCCAAGACAATATAGAAGTCGATATCTCTGTCGGGTGGTATCCCGGTCAAATCTGCAGGAAACACCTCTGAAAACTCACACACAACTGGTATTGAATCCTTGGAAGGAAACTCTGCACTAGGACCACGAACATAGGCCAAATATGCTAGACATCCTTTCTCGACCATATGTCTAGCCTTCACATAAGAAATAACCCTGCTAGTAGAATGGCCAGGATTTCCCCCTCCACTCTAATCGAGGCAACCCAGACATGGCTAAGGTCAACGTCTTGGCATAACAGTCCAGTATAGCGCTATAAGGTGACAACCAATACATGCTCAAAATAACATCAAAGTCCACCATACCAAGAAGTAGGAGATCTACACTAGTATCAATGCTCCCGATAGAAACCACACATGAGCGATAAACACAATCTACAACAATAGCATCTCCCACAGACGTGGATACATATACATGATCACTCAAAGAATTACAAGGCATAACTAGATATGAAGAAAAATAGGAGGACACATAGGAATAAATAGAGCCCAGATCAAATAGAACTGAAGCATCTCTATGGCAAACTGGTACAATACCCGTGATGACGGCATCAGATGACTTTGCCTCAGGTCTAGCTGGAAATGCATAAAAAGAGGTTGAGCCCCACCACTTTGACCTCCGTCTCTCGGACGGCCTCCGCCTCTAATGGCCTGACCTCCACCTCTAGCAGCCTGACCCCCGCCTCTAGCTGACTGAGCATGTGGTGAAGCAACCAGTTCCAGAACCATGGCACGAGAACTTTATTGTGGCATGCCGCCTTATGACGTAAGGAAAAATTTAGCAATGTGCCTCAGATCTCCACAAGTATAAAAAGCCCTTAGTTGCTGTGACTGTTGACCTTGAAAGTGGCCCTATAGACCTCGATAACCAACCTGATAAATATGGATCGGAGATGCACTAATAGAAGCTAATGGTGTGTTGTAGGCTAGCTGCTCAAGATGAGACACATAAAAACCACGACAACCCGAATCACCATGGGATACCTAAAGCACTAACTGAATCGACCTAGGAGGATAGGCTATACCAAATGGACCTCTAACTCCAGACGAGACACCACTAAAACCACCAAAATGACAAGGCCTCTTCTCAAATGCCGCCCACTATCCTGACCACGAATCATCTGGATCCTTCTAGCAATCTCTACGACCTTCTAGATACAAATATCATCTCAGATCTTCTTGGCCATCTGTAGCCTAATACTGAAAGTAAGTCCATCAATGAATCTCCTCACTCCCTCTATCTCAATAGGAAGTAAGATAACTGCATGACGAGCTAGGTCTACAAATCGAGTCTCATACTAAGTAACAATCATGCACCCTGCTGAAGGCGCTCAAACTGCCTGCAGTACTCCTCTTTTAAGGTGAAAGAAATATACTTCTCAAGAAACCACTGCGAAAACATATCTTATGTGTGTGGAGGTGAACCAGCAGGTCTGCTCTGCACATGATCCTGCCACCATCACTCGGCCGAATCGGTCATTTTATGATGACCCGATAGGTCATTTTGAATTTTAGGCCTTAATTCTGTATTCTGAGAACTCTATTAGCTCCGTTTAGTGTTTCTCGATTTGCATGCGCAGTTCGTGTCTTCTTCCGGAAAGATTTTATGTGTAAAATTGAAGAAAACATGAATTTTAGCTGTAAAAATGACTTGAATAGACTATGGTCAACATTTTATGTAAACAATCCTAGATCGGTATTTTTACGATCCTGGTGGATCCATATCGTGATTTTGGACTTGGACGTATGCCCGAAATTGAATTCGGAAGTCCCTAACTTGATTGGACTTGCTTTGTTGAAAGCTAGTAATTTGAAGGTTTTAAAGATTTTCGAGATTTGACCCTAGGTTGCTTTATGGCTACCGGGTATGGATTTTAGTTTTGGAATTTGGTATAGGTTTATTTTACTATTTAAAACTTGTCTGCAAAATTTGGTTCAAAACAAAGTTAATTTGATAGGATTTGGACGCTCGGTTGTGAATTTGAAAGTTCTTGAGTTTCTTTGAAAATTTCATGTATTTTGATCTTCGATTCGTATTTCTAGGTGTTATTTTGTTGTTTTGACCATGCGAGCGAGTTTGCATGATATTCTTACACTCGTGTGCATATTTGGTTTGGAACCCGAGGGGCCCGAGGTGAGTTTCGGATGCGTTTTAGATGGGTTTGCATGAATTGAGTTGCTGGTTTCTGGTGTTCAGTGCAGGTTTCGCATTTGCGAGGTCTGGCTTGCAATTGTGAGCCTCTATTTTGCGAAGGATTGTTCGCATTAGCGAGCATGGGCTGGGCTGGGTGAATCTTGCATTTGCGAGGATTTTTTTCGCTTTTGCGAACTGTGGTTGTTCGCTTTTGTGAAGGAAGTGGTCGCATTTGCCATCACATGCCACTTGAGTCTGCTTCGCATTTGCGATGTAAGTGTCACATTTGCGACATCTGGGCTTCTTAGATAGGGTTCGCATTTGCGACCTCTGTCTCACATTTACGGGCATCATATTTACGAACATTTCTTACCAAATGCGACACCTGCAACTGGGTAAAAGAGGGAAAAATCATGACTTAGCTCATTTTACACCATATCTCAACCCTAAACACTTTAGAGGCAATTATTCAAGAGAAATTTCTTCCCAAAATCATTAATAAGCAACTTTAATCCATTTCTTTCAATTACCCATTACTTTTCATGCGTTTTCAACATCAAATCTAGGATTTCCATGGTAGAAATTAGGGATTTGGGTAGAAATTGGGGAATTTGTAAACTTGAGATTTAGACCTCAAATTAAGGTCAGATTTCGAAATAAATCACATAACCGGGCTAGGGGGTGAATGGGTAATCAAGTTTTGGTCCGAACCTTGGGTTTTGACCAAGCGGGCTTGGGGTTGACTTTTTTAAAAAATAATCAAAATTAAACCTTTTTTTATTGATGGGTAGTTTCTAAAGCTTATTTTGAACCGTTGATCGATAATTTGGTAGATTTGGTTGGTTTGGAGACTTGTTGAAAAGGCAAATCCATGGTTGATTAATTTCTTTGATTGTGGAGCGAGGTAAGTGTCGCGATTAACCTTAACTTGAGGGATTAGGACTTGTTGGTCTATTTGCTATGTGTGGGAATACTGTATATGTGAGGTGACGAGTACCTATACGTTGTCATTGGATTAAAGCATTCAGATGGAAATTGTTTCTTTGTATTATATTATTTCGTTAATTATGCTATCCATGCTTAGGTTAGATTATTACTTATTTTAATTATTCATTTCGTAATTACTATTTATTTTAAAGATGTTGAATATTTTAGAAGTGGAAGTTTGATATAATGGCACTATATTTGAAGTGAAATTATTCCCCGCCTGTGTGATGACCCAATATGTCATCTTTAAATTTAATAATTATTTTTGTGTTCTAAAATCTCAAATAACACCATTCAGCTTTCTTCGACTTGCATGCACTATCCATAATTTTTTTCGGAAACTTTTTATATGAAAAATTGATAAAAATGTGAAATAGTGCTTTTAAACTCACTTAAGTTGACTTCGGTCAACATTTTGCGCAAACGCACCCGGATCAGTATTTTGACAGTTCTGGTAGGTCCGTATCGCGATTTGGGACTTGGGTGTATGTCCGGAATTTAATTCGGAGGTCCCCAGCTTGAATTATTGCTAGTTGACAAAAACTAGAAGCTTAAAGGCTTAGAGATTTCAAAGTTTGACCACAAATTGACTTTTATTGATATCGGGGTTGAAATCCAGTTTTGAAACTTTTCATAGGTCCGTTATGTCATTTATGACTTGTGTGCAAAATTTGAGGTCAATCGGACTTGATTTGATAGGTTTCGGCATTGAATGTAAAAGTTGAAAATTCTTAAGTTTCATTAAGCTTGAATTGAGGTATGATTCGTTGTTTTAGTATTGTTTAATGTGATTTGAGGCTTAGACTAAGTTTGTATGATGTTAAAACTTGTTGTTGTATTTGGTTGAGGTCCCGGGACTCGGTGAGTTTCAGATGATTAACGGATGAGAATTCAGACTTGGGAGATGGCTGAAAACTGCAGGCTTCTGCTATATGGTTTCCTCTTTCGTGTTTGCGATGGTAGTTCTACGTTCACGAAGGGTAACTGGAACTAGGTGAGAATTTGTTCTTCGCATAGAGTGATGGCCAGTGTTCATCGCGAATGCGGGAGGGTGTTCGCGTTTGCGTTGAAGGGCGAGGCCTGGCTGGGCACCGGGCAACAAATCTTCGTGTTCGCAAAGGCCAAGCTTGGCAAAGCATCGCGTTCGCGAGACTACCCTCGCGTTCGCGAAGAAGAAATTTGGGGCAGCACAAAAATGTCGGAATTCGATAATTTTTGTATGGTTGAACTTGTATCGGAACAGGTCTCCTGATCCCCTGATTGTTTCGTCGGGTTCCGAAACATGGCCCCCACGTTGACTTTTATTGACTTTTCCGAAAATGACTTAAATTAAGTCTGTTTCGAATTGTGATTAATTTCTAAAGCTCAGATTGATTTGTTGATAAATAATTTGCTAGGTTTGATTGGTTTGGAGGATAATTCGAAAGGCAAAGCTGTGGTCGAGTGATTACTTGAAATTGCAAAACAAGGTAAATATCGTGATTAACCTTGACTTGAGGGAATAGAACCCTTGAATTATTTGTTACGTGAAATTCATGTGTAATGACGTATAGGCGAGGTGACAAGTGCCTATACGCCGTCAAATTGATTGTCTGCATATTTATCTGAAAATCATAAATTATTTTAAATCATGAATTAATTATTATATTAATTATTTCTCTCTTATTTTTTGTCCAATATAATGTCTTGAATTCATGCTATAATTGTTACATGCTTATTTGACTTATGTGTCTTAATTGTTACTTGATATTTAGCACATTAAATATTAAATTGCTTATTTTTTTCTGATTTCCACCATTAATTGCTACTTGTCATTACTTGTTTCCTAAATAAATCATAATTTTTGTATACCTTGTTGCCCAATAATTTCATATTAAATATGGTATTTATTGGAGTATTTTTATATTTAAGAATTGTTAAATTATATTGTTGGAGCGGGTTGCACGCCGCAACGGATTTATGTTAAATTTATATTGTTGGAGCGGGATCCACGCCGTAACGGATTTATTGAAAGTTTATATTGTTGGAGCGGGTTGCACGCCGCAACGGATTTATGTTAAATTTATATTGTTGGAGCGGGATCCACGCCGTAACGGATTTATTGAAAGTTTATATTGTTGGAGCGGGTTGCACGCCGCAACGGATTTATGTTAAATTTATATTGTTGGAGCGGGATCCACGCCGTAACGGATTTATTGAAAGTTTATATTGTTGGAGCGGGTTGCACGCCGCAGCGGAATTAAGAAAGATTATATTGTTGGATCGGGTTGCACGCCGCAACGGATTTTAGTCTAAGTTTATATTGTTGGAGCGGGCTACACGCCGCAACGGAAATTAATTGAAGGTTTATGACTACAAAATTGACTCAGTTATTGATATGATTTAACGGTTTTACCTCTATTTATGTTATTAATATTATTATTATAATAATAATAATATTAATAATAATAATAATAATAATAATAATAATAATTATTATTATTATTGTTTACAGGTTAATGTAAGCGACCTGCCTTAGCCTCGTTACTACTTCGTCGAGGTTAGATTCGGCACTTACAGAGTACATGGGGTCGGTTGTACTTATACTATACTCTGCACTACTTGTGCAGATACCGGAGTTGGTCCCAGCGGCGTACTGTAGATTTGCTCAGATTCAGCTATCAAAGGAGACTTTAGGTATAGCTGCATAACGTTCGCAACTCTAGCTCGTGCACTTGTGACTCCAGTTCTGGGATGGCATTTAGACATCATTTTTATTTTAGTTCGTTCACCTAATTCAGATATTATTTCAGTTGTTGATTTCATTACTATTTAATTAAGATCAATTGTTTAAAATGGTTAAATTATTCTAACGTTGGCTTGCCTAGCAAGTAAAATCTTAGGCGCCATTACGGTCCTGAAGGTGGAAATTTTGGGTCGTGACATGTTGGTATCAGAGCACTAGGTTACCTAGGTTTCACGAGTCATGGGCAAGCTTAGTAAAGTCTCAAGGATCGGTACAGAGACGTCTGTACTTATCTCTCAGAGGATATGAAGTTTAGGAACATTATCACTTTTTTCTTATTCTGTCGTGTGATTTTATTCTATCATCGATGATTGAACCATTGTATTCTTATTCTCTCGCAGATGGCGAGAATGCGTAATACATCTACCGACGGACAGGGGCCAGAGCCCCCGGTGGCAACTATGACCAGGGGTAGAGGCCAAGGCCGAGGTCGTGCAAGAGGCTGAGGTAGAGGCAGAGGCAGAGCTCAACCTAGAACTCGAGCAGCGACACCCGTAGTGGAGCCTCAGGTAGATCTTCAGGAGGAGATTCCAGTTTAGACTGTACCCGTTGGACCAGTTCAGGTCCCTGAAGGATTCATAGCTACTCCAATTCTTCAGAACGCTCTAGTCCGTTTTGTGAGTCTTATAGAGGGCGTGGCCCAGAATGGTACATTTACAGTGGCATCGGCCATCTCACAGACTGGGGAGGAGCACAAACTCCCACTACTCTCGCTCCGGAGTAGGTGGCATCCCAGTATCAGGCTCCAGCAGTCCCGCCAGTCGGGGTAGTTTAGCCAGTTGTTGCGGCACAGGTCGGTGATAGGCCCGCCATGTCTTCTGAGGCTTTATTGAGGTTTGATAAGTTTACTAAGCTCTTTCCAGTTCACTTCAGTGTTACACCTTCTAAGGACCCACTGTATTATCTTGACCGCTGCCATGAGGTATTGCGGAACATGGGTATAGTTGAGACCAATGGGGTCGATTTTGCTGTATTTCAGATGACGGGTTCCGCCAAGAGGTGGTGGAGAGATGTTATGTTGACTAGACCAGCTGGGTCGCCCGTATTGACTTTGGAGCAGTTCTCACGGCTCTTTATAGAGATGTTCCTTCCTAACACATTGAGAGAGGATTACCGCAAGCAATTTGATCGTCTCCAACAGGGCAATATGACTGTTACTCAGTACGAGACCCGTTTTGTGGATCTAGCCCGTCATGCTCTCCTTTTACTTCCTACTGAGGGAGAGAGAGTGAGGAGGCTTATTGATGGACTCACTTACCCTATCAGGCTTCAGATGGCCAAGGAGACCGGAAGTGAGATTCCTTTTCAGGCAGCTGCTAATGTTGCTAGGAGGATCGAGATGGTTCTTGCATAAGAGAGAGGGTAGGGGTCTGATAAAAGTCCCCCTCATTCCGGCAATTTCAGAGGCGCCTCATCTAGAGGAAGGGGTACTTATGGTATGGGTCATCCTCCCAAGCCATTTTATTCAGCACTTCAGGCATCTCATGGTGCTTCAAGGAGTCATGGTCCTATTATGCCTTACTCTGGGCAGCTGACATTTAGTGAACATCCAGCTCCTATCAGTGCACCACCGCTCCAGAGTAACTACAGCGGTTATCCGACCCATTCGAGTCAGCTTCAGCTTCAGTAACCACAACAACAGGATGGGTGTTATGGTGTGGGAACATTGGTCATATTAGGAGGTATTGCTCTAGGTTGTCGAGCAACAGATCTCAGCAGGATTCTCGTGCCATTATATCGGCACAGGTTGCTCTACCTCCCGCCCGGCCAACTAGGGGCAGGGGTCAGACAGCTAGTGGTAGAGGTTAGGTTGTTAGAGGTGGAGGCCAGCCAGTTAGAGGCCGTCCTAGAGATGTAGCTCTGAGTGTTAGGGCCCAACCCCATTTTTATGCTTTTTCAGCTAGGCTTGAGGCCGAGTCATCCGATGCCGTGATCACATGTATTATTCCAGTTTGCCATAGAGATGCTTCAGTTTTATTTGGTCCAGGATCTACTTATTCCTATGTGTCCTCCTACTTTGCTTCATATTTGGTTATGCTTAGTGATTCTTTGAGTGCTTCTGTGCACGTGTCCACGCCGATGGGGGATTCTATCACTGTAGATCATATTTATCGTTCGTGTGTTGTTACTATCGAGAGTCTTGAGACTAGCGTGGATCTTCTACTTCTTGATATGGTAGATTTTGATGTTATCTTGGGAATGGATTAGTTGTCACCTTATCATGTTGTATTGGACTGTCATGCCAAGAAGGTGACCTTAGCCATGCCGGGGTTACCTCGAATAGAGTGGAAAAGGACTTTTGGCCATTCCATTAGCAAGGTTATCTCTAACGTGAAAGCTCAGCGTATGGCCGAGAAGGGGTGTATAGCTTATTTGGCTTATATTCACGATCCCAGTGCAGATATTACTTCTATGGATTCAGTCCTAGTTGTCTGTGAGTTTCCAGATGTATTTCCTACGGATGCCACCCGACAGAGATATTGACTTCTGCATTGATTTGGCTCGGGGAACCCAGCCCATTTCTATTCCACCATACCGTATGGCCCCGCCAGAACTAAAGGAATTGAACAAGCAGTTACAAGGCTTGCTTGACTAGGGATTCATTAGACCTAGCATCTCGCCCTGGGGTGCAACGGTGTTATTTGTAAAGAAGAAAGATGGTTCGATGTGGATGTGTATAGATTATCGGCAGTTGAACAAGGATACTCTCAAGAACAAGTATCCATTTCCAAGAATTGATGACTTATTCGATCCGCTTCAGGGTGCCAAGGTATTTTCAAAGATCGATTTTAGGTCTGGTTACTATTAGTTGAAGATTAGGGCATCCGATGTTCCTAAGACAGTTTTTCGGACTCGGTATAGGCATTACAAATTCCTAGAGATGTCATTTGGGCTGACAAATGCCCCAGCAACATTTATGGATTTGATAAACCGGGTATTCAAGCCCTATTTGGATTCTTTTGTGGTGGTATTCATTGATGATATCTTGATTTAATCCGGCAGTCATGAGGAGCATGAGAAGCATCTTCGAATTATGCTTCAGACTTTCAAGAATAATCAGTTCTATGCCAAATTTTCAAGATGTGAATTTTGGTTAGACTCGGTTGCCTTTTTGGGGCATATTGTATTGGCAGAAGGCATAAAAGTGGATCCTAAGAAGATTGAGGCAGTTCAAAATTGGCCTAGACCTACTTAAGCTACAGAGATCTGGAGTTTCCTGGGTCTGGCAGGTTATTATTACCAGTTTGTTGAGGGATTTTCATCTATAGCATCTCCATTGGCCCAGAAGGGTGCCACATTCAGATGGTCAGACGAATGTGAGTTGACCTTTCAGAAGCTCAAGACTGCTTTGACAACGGCGCCAATGTTGGTATTACCCACATGTTCAGGATCTTATACGGTGTATTGTGATTCATCTTGCATTGGGCTTGGTGCAGTATTGATGCAAGATGGTCGGGTGATTGCATATGTGTCGCGACTGTTGAAAGTTCACGAGAAGAATTATCCTATTCATGACTTAGAATTGGCAGCCATTGTTCATGCGCTGAAGATTTGGAGACATTACCTTTATGGTGTCTCGTGTGAGGTATTTATTGATATGGTTGGAGCTGTTGAAAGACTATGATATCACCATTTTGTATCACCCCAGAAAGGCTAATGTGGTGGCCTATGCTTTGAGTAGAAAGGTTGTGAGTATGGGCAGCCTTATATATATTCTGGTTGGTGAGAGGCCGTTAGCTGCAGATGTTCAGACTTTGGCCAATCAGTTTATGAGGTTAGATGTTTCAGAGCCCAGTCGGGTTCTAGCTTGCACAGTCGCTCGGTCTTCTTTATATGAGCATATCAGAGAGCGACAATATGATGATCCTCATTTGCTTTTTCTTAAGGACATGGTATGGCACTGTGGTTCCAAACAGGTTGTTGTGGGGGAAGATGGAGTTCTACGGATGCAGGGTCGTATTTGTGTTCCTAATGTAGATGGGCTTCGTGAATGAATTCTTGAAGAGGCCCACAGTTTCCGGTATTCTATTCATTCAGGTACCGCCAAAATGTATCAAGATTTGTGGCAAAATTATTGGTGGAGAAGAATGAAGAAGGATATAGTTGCATATGTAGCTCGGTGTTTAAATTGTCAGCAATTCAAGTACGAGCATCGGAGACCTGGTGGTCTACTTCAGAAGATAGAAATTCCTGAGTGAAAGTGGGAGCGTATCAGTATGGATTTTGTTGTTGGGCTCCCACAAACTCAGAGGAAGTTTGATGCAGTATGGGTCATTGTGGATAGGTTGACCAAGCCAGCACATTACATTCCAGTGGAAGTTACCTATTCCTCACAGCGGTTAGCTGCGATTTACATCCGCGAGATTGTTCGCCTTCACGATGTGTCCGTGTCTATCATTTCTGATCGAGGTACACAGTTCATCTCGCACTTCTGGAGGGCAGTACAACGTGAGTTAGGCATGCGGGTTGAGTTGAGTACCGCATTTCATCTACAGATAGACGGACAGTCAGAGCGCACTATTCAGATATTGGAAGATAAATTTCACGTTTGTGCTATATAGACTTTGGAGGTTCTTGGGATCAGTTCTTGCCACTTGCAGAGTTTGCCTATAATAACAGCTACTAATTGAGCATTTAGATGGCTCCATATGAAGCATTACACAGGAGGCGATGTCGTTCGCCCGTTGGCTGGTTTGAATCGGGAGAGGCTCGGTTGTTGGGTACCAATTTGGTATAGGATGCCTTGGATAAGGTCAAGATTATTCAGGAACGACTTTGCACAGCTCAGTCTAGGCAAATGCCGACCGTACAGTTCGTGACGTTGCATTCATAGCAGGAGAAAGAGTATTGCTCCGGGTTTCACTTATGAAAGGTGTAATGAGATTCGTAAAGAAGGGCAAGTTGAGCCCTAGGTATATCGAGCCATTTGAAATTCTTGAAACGATGGGTGAAGTAGCCTACAGGCTTGCACTACCACCTAGTTTATCAGCAGTTCATCTGGTGTTCCATGTGTTTATGTTCCAGAAATATCATGGTGATCCGTCCCATGTATTAGATTTCAGCTAAGTCCAATTGGACAAAGATTTGACTTATGAAGAGGAGCCGGTAACTATTCTAGCCCGACAGGTCCGACAGTTGAGGTCTAAGAGTTATCCTTCAGTTCGGGTGCAATCGAGAGGTCAGCCAGTAGAAGCATCTACCTGGGAGTCCGAGTCGGACATGCAGAGTAGATATCCATACTTTTTCACTAGCTCAGGTAATTTTCTAATTCCGTTCGAGGACAAACGTTTGTTTTAGAGGTGGAGAATGTAATGACCCAATATGTCATCTTTAAATTTAATAAATATTTTTGTGTTCTAAACCTCAAATAGCACAATTCAGCTTTCCTAGACTTGCGTGCGCTGTCCGCAAATGTTTTCGAAAAGGTTTTATGTGAAAAATTGATAAAAATGTGAAATAGTTCTTTAAAACTCACTTAAGTTGATTTCGGTGAATATTTTGAGAAAATAGACTCAAATTAGTATTTTGACAGTTCCTGTAGGTCCGTATCGTGATTTGGGACTTGGGCGTATGCCCGAAATTTAATTTGGAGGTCCCTAGCTTGAATTATCGCCAATTGACGAAAACTAAAAGCTTAAAGGCTAAAAAATTTTAAAGTTTGACCACAAATTGATTTTTATTGATATCTGATGTCGGAATCCAAATCTGAAAATTTTCATAGGTCTGTTATGTCATTTATGACTTGTGTGCAAAATTTGAGGTCAATTGGACTTGATTTGATAGGTTTCGGCAACGAATGTAAAAGTTAAAAATTCTTAAGTTTCATTAAGCTTGAATTGAGGTATGATTCGTGGTTTTAGCATTGTTTGATGTGATTTGAGGCTTAGACTAAGTTTGTATGATGTTAAAACTTGTTGGTGTATTTGGTTGCGGTCCCGGGACTCGGTGAGTTTCAGATGATTAACGGATGAGATTTCGGACTTGGGAGATGGCTGAAAACTGTAGACTTCTGGTGTCTGGTTTCCTCTTTCACGTTCGCGATAGTTGTACCACATTCGCGAAGGGTATTTGGAACCAGGCGAGAATTCGCTCTTCGCGTTCGTGAAGAGGGGATCGCGTTCGTGAAGAGTGGCCAGTGTTCATCGCGAAAGCGGGAGGGTATTCGCGTTCGCGTGGAAGGGCGAGGCCTGGCTAGGCATCAGGAGATAAGGCTTCGCATTCGTGAAGCGGAGACCGCGTTCGCAAAGGCCAAGCTTGGCAAAGCATCGCGTTCGCGAGACTGCCCTCACGTTCGTAAAGAAGAAATCTGGGGCAACACAAAAATCGCAAAGAAGAAATCCCTAGATAGTAGAACTTATGTTCTGGAAATGGGATTTCGTCCCATTTTTCATTATCCGCGATTTAGAGCTCGGTTTGGGCGAGTTTCAGAGAGGTTTCCATAAGTTCGAACTGGGTAAGTGTTCCTTATCCTATATTGATTAAATTTTATGATTCGATACTCATTTACATCATGAATCTATGAATCTATTGAAGAAAATCACATTTTTTATGAAATATTGCAAAAGTGTAAAATGAAGATTGAAAGGCAATCCGATGTCAGAATTTGATAATTTTTGTATGGTTGAACTTGTATCGGAACGGGTGTCCTGATTCTGTAATTTTTTCGTCGGGTTCCGAAACGTGGGCCCCACGTTGACTTTTGTTGACTTTTCCAAAAATGACTTAAATTAAGTCTCTTTCGAATTGTGAATAATTGCTAAAGCTCAAATTGATTTGTTGATAAATAATTTTCTAGGTTTAATTGGTTTGGAGGATAATTTTAATTCGAAAGGAAAAGTTGTGGTCGAGTGATCACTTGAAATTGCAAAACAAGGTAAGTGTCGTGGTTAACCTTGACTTGAGGGAATAGAACCCTTGAATTATTTGTTACGTGAAATTCATGTGTAATGACGTATAGGCGAGGTGACGAGTGCTTATACGCCGTCAATTGCATATTTATCTGAAAATCATAAATTATTTTAAATCATAAATTAATTATTATATTAATTATTTCTCTCATATTCCTTATCCAATGTAATGTCTTAAATTCATGCTATAATTGCTACATGCTTATTTGACTTATGTGTCTTAATTGCTACTTGACATTTAGCACATTAAATATTAAATTGCCTATTTTCTCCCTGATTTTCACCATTAATTGCTACTTGTCATTACCGTTTTTCTAAATAAATCATAATTTTTGTATACCTTGTTGCCTAATAATTTCTTATTAAATGTGGTATTTATTGGAGTATTTTTACATTTAAGAATTGTTAAATTATATTATTGGAGCGGATTTCACGCCGCAACGGATTTATATTAAGTTTTATTGTTGGAGCGGGTTGCACTCCGCAACGGATTTATTGAAAGTTTATATTGTTGGAGCGGGTTGCTTGCTGCAATAGAATTAAATTAAAAGATTATATTGTTGGATCGGGTTGCACGCCACAACAGATTTTATTCTAAGTTTATATTGTTGGAGCGGGTTGCACGCCGCAACGGAAATTAATTGAAGGTTTATGACTACTGAATTGACTTCAATTATTGATATGATTTAACGGTTTTACCTCTATTTCTGTTATTATTATTATTATTGGGTACAAGGTAATGTAAGCGACCTGCCTTAGTCTCGTCACTACTTCGTCGAGGTTAGGCTCGGCACTTACATAGTACATGGGGTCGGTTATACTCATACTATATTCTGCACTTCTTGTGCAGATATCAGAGTTGATCCCAGTGGCGTACTGCAGATTTGCTCGGATTCAGCTATCAAAGGAGACTTGAGGTATAGCTGCACAATGTTCGCAGCTCTGAAGTCCCCTTCTATTTTATCTTAGCTGTGTGCTTTCTTTCAGACAACTTTATTTTATGTATACCCTTATTTGTATTATTTTAGAAGCTCGTGCACTTGTGACTCCAGTTCTGGGATGGTATTTAGACATCGTATTTATTTTGGTTTGTTCACCTAAATTCAGATATTATTTCAGTTATTGATTTCATTACTATTTAATTAAGATTAATTGTTAAAAATTGTTAAATTATTCTAACGTTGGCTTGCCTAGCAAGTGAAATGTTAGGCGCCATCACGGTCCTGAAGGTGAGAATTTCGGGTCGTGACAGCCTTGATTTTAGTATTTGGATTTATATTGTTGCTTGGTGAGGAAGAGAGAAAAGCACGAATGGTGTTGTCGTGCCTTATTTGTATTTATTATCATATATTGAGAGATCTCAGAGTAAAAGAACAAAGGGTGATGCCGTGCCGGTGAGTAAAAGCACGAAGATTGATGTCGTGCCATTATATTCATGATATTACATGGTGAGGACGGGAGTAAAAGTACGAAGGTTGATGTCGTGCCATTTGCACATCATTGTTTTATTTGACTGCCGGTTTTGGTGATTTACTAGGTTATGTTGTTGCTTAATTCGGAAATGTTATTTCGTGATTTTGTACTTGCCATTTTTATGATATTTTTTCCTTTCGCATGTACCCTCCCAGTTATATTCTATCATTCCTCTTGCTATTTTGATGCTTTATATATATACTTGTACAGGGTTTTTACATAGGTGTCTTGTTATAGCCTCATCACTACCTCGTCGAGGTTAGGCTCGATACTTATGGAGTTCATTGGGTCGGTTGTACTCATACTACACTCCTGCACTTCTTGTGCAAATACTGGTATTGGTCCCAACGGTGCTTGAGGTGTGTCGGCTCGGATCACATTCACATCGGAGACTTGAGATAGATCTGCTAGCATTCGCAGACCTTGAAAGTCTCCTTCCATTAGCTACTTTTACTGTATATCTCTTTCTAACAGTTGTATTTATTTTGGACTATGTTTGTAGACTTTTAGTTGCTCGTGTACTCATGACTCCGGATTTATGGGAGTAGTTAGTATCATGTGGATTACGATCTCGGCATAAATCGTGCGTGATAATACTCGGAGCCTAATTGTACTTGATATAAATTTATGGCTTGAGCGATTATAATTATTTAAATGACAGAAATTGATTCGGAATGTATTATTAGTGAAAGAATTATTATTCACTGCTTGTTACTAAGTTGTATTAATTGTTTACATAATCCATGCTTATTTATAATTCCTGCATTTTATTGTTAGCCAACAGTAAGTGTCGATGTCGATCCCTCGTCACTACTTCTTTGACGTTAGACTTGATACTTATTGGGTACATATTATTTATGTACGCACGCTATACTTCTGCACTAACCGTGCAGGTTCTGAGGCAGGTGCATCTGGTAGTTACCCCGACGCACACCCCTGATACTCCGAGACTGAGCGTTGAGCTACCTTCCGAACCATTTTGCAGCACCTGAAGTATTTCTTTTGTGTTTTTGCCGTCTGTCTACTTTATTTCGGACATTAGCTTAGTGTTTTGTATATTCTACTAGTAGCTCATACACTTGTGACACCGGATCTTGGCACACACACTAGTAGACTTTATGATTTTGGGATTATTACTATTGTTATGATTGCACTTAGCTGCTTTCGCCTAATTTATTTAAATTTGCTATTTTGTAACCTTTAATTAATGAAATTTAATTACTTAAAAACTTATTAAAAGGAGTAATCATGTGGTTAGTTCACTGTTGGTTTGCCTAGCGGCGGAGTTGGGCGCCATCAAGGCCTATTGGAGATTTGGATCGTGACATTGTGCTTTAGGTACTACCGGAAAAAAAGCGGTGCCTAGTTTAATTTTGGTATTCGGGTGTGGATACCTTTTTTGATTTTTAAATTTATACATCTTTTCCTTATTTTTTAAATATAAAAAAATGCACATAATATATTGAGTTTAACATACCGTGGCAAAAATGAGCTTTCTCTTGCGATGTTAATATTTTGATGGAAAAAGATATTGCGTGCTTTACGATGTTAATATTGAGCCTTGAAACTAATGATCTATACATTTTCTCCATTTGACAATTTTGAAGCATGCCGTCCTGAGAACGAAAAATTGACCCCAAGAAAAAACCTGTGGTTTGATAAGATGCTTCCTAACCACATTGAGTTGGTAAATGCAAAATTATCAAGAGTTTAAGTAACATTATTGTGCATAAATTTGAAAAGAAAAATATAACTTTATCATGTTCTATAACTTTAACATGTTACTTGATAAACATTATCGTTACATTATTTTCTCCACAGATCCTCCCACTGACACCAAACTTAAAGAAATAAGTAAAATAAAAGGTAAGGTGAATATAGCAATGGATACTTCTTCTTACCTAAAACTCAAATAACACTCTCTCTCACAAAAGAAAATTAAAAAGGACTTCCTTTGCAAAACAAAGTGTGATTTAGCGGTGAAGTGGTGAAAAATACAAAAGATGAGGGTCAAATTTCAATAGAGAAAAAAAATTGTAAGTTGATTTTTTTTTATTTATCTAATTTTTTGGTAGACGTGGATACTGTCACACAATCAGACATAACAAGTACTCGGTAAAATAGCTGAAGTAGGTATAAATTGATCCATACCACTATTATAAAATTGAAATTTAAGTTTTAAAAAGGAAGATGGGTGGCATGTCTTCATTTGAGGCACTTCTTATACTCAAATTATTTCCAAATAAGTTTATGGTCTCCCACTATTAGGTTGTAAGTTCCCCTTTCATGGTGGTGCCTTGTCCATTGTTAGACCTAAGTTCGAAACAACACCAATTCCCATTTCTTAACGCCTCCTCTCCTATTCTAATCAGAATATTAAATGCTTGTAATATAAACACAAGTGTGGCAGTGTTTGGCCAAAAGAGTAAAAAAGAAGGGGAAAAAACAAGGTGCTATTGGAGGGGAAAAAGTTAGAGATATGTATATTTTTAGTCGCTTAAAAAAATAATAGCCGACAAAATATATATTTTTGTATATTTATATATTATATACATATAATATTTTATATAGTTTTGGCTAGTGAATACAATTAGTTTCAGTCGACCAACTAATTTTGAATTTTTCCAAAAACATAATGGTGATAAATATAAAATGATACGAGGATACCAACCGTAAAAATATCAGAATAATTTAACAGAAAAATTATATAACATTTCCACCTATGGAAATAACAGATTTTTTCCCCCTATTCATGTTAGTTAGTGCAAATTAAAGGTGACAAAAAAACAACTATCTCACATATATGTCTATGTTGTTGAAGTATTTTATTTGGCTCATATCTCTACTTTACTTGGCAATAGACCTCATGACATGATCATAAAAGAAGATGAGATGAGTTTGCGAATTACTTTTAAGCCTCTGAGTTCAGTTTTAGGTGAGACATTCAGCGTCTAAATACGTATTCGCATCGGGCGTTTACACCTAACTAAATAATTAATATTAAGAATCAACAAATTTAGATAAAAATATATATCACTTAAAGCTCGATATAAATATAGTATAAGTTAAAATTTGTTTATAGTAAATGCTCGAATAATAGTATGACACGTGCAATCGAAGACAAGTAAAAAACGAATCAAGTAATAACTAGTACCGGGAACAACAACTGCAATTGATATCAGATAAATCCCGAACGGAGCATGGTCAACAGTAGGGGTGTCAATGGTTCGGTTCGGCTGGTTGTTTTATAAAATTTGTACCATACCAATTTTTCGGTTATTCTATTATGTATAATCAAAATTAGACTTTTTGAAACCTTCCCAATCATGTCGGTTTCTCTTCGGTATTGGTATGGTTCGGTTAATTTTCGGTATTTTTTAAATATCATATAAAATTCACTAGTAGAAGTAGAATGCAATAACATATATTCTTTTATAGGACTTAGCAAAATCTCTAGACATTTTATTGTTTAAAGAGTGATGAATTAAAAAAATGAAAGATGACTAGAGTATAGATCCATCAACTATTCTACAACAACGTAAAAGAAACCAAGCAATGGCAAAGAAAATATAAATCACACGAGTGGAAAGATATTAACCAAGTTGGAACTCAAGAATAAAGTCTATAGAAGATTAAATATTCAAAAAAATAAATCTAAATTATATGAAAGGAAACATATTCAATACATTGTAGTTTGTTACTCATAATCGCTAGAATACTTTGTGTCTTGCTAATGAAGATAATTGAAATAACTTAATTTAATTAGAAGTAGCATAATATGTTTTAGGAATTAGTAAGGGCCAAATATACCCCTCTACTTTCATATATTGTCTACATTTAACCTCCGTTATATTATCGGGCCAAATTTATCCCTACCGTTATACTATCACACCAAATTTACCCCTACAATTAGCAAACTTTTAAAAATACCCCTTGATCTGTTAAGTAATCCAAAATCTCCCAATTGTTTTTATTTAAATCACTTGTTGCTCTTCTTGCTCCATTATTTTCAAAAATTACTATTGATGTGAATGCTAAAGTTACTAGACTATACAAATTATTCATAATTGTTTTTAATTACCAATGCATCCATTTCTCTTCTTGTAATAAATAAAGTTAGTTTAGAATTTTATTTATTTTTCAATCATATACACACCGTAGAATTTAGTGGGTATATTTATTATGTATTATATGCAGCTAATCATCATGTATGTACATGTATATTCAAATATATTTTGTCATTACCTGGTTAGTATAGAGTTCGATCAACTAACTTAAGAGTGCACAATGTGTAAGCATTTAATTAGCAAAGTTGAATTAGACAATGTAAATCTCCGAGGAACTTCAATTTCAATCACTAATACTTTCAAAGTCTCCATACATTTGGTGCAACAAATTCATTAAAATTGGGATGTTGTAAATAGTTTTAGAATTTAGAAAAGCTACCTAATTTAGATTTTTCAATTTACTATACTTTGTTTATTCGATTGTATTATTTAGTATTTTTTTCTCTTATTATTTTTCTCTAATTCAGAAAGCAGGAAAATACCAATTATTTCAAAAATAGTGGACCAAGAAGAACAACAAGTGATTTAAATAAAAGGAATTTGGGAGTTTTTGGATTACTTAATAGATCAAGGGGTATTGTTAAAAGTTTGCTGACTGTAGGGGTAAATTTAGTCGGATAGTATAAAGGTAGAGATAAATTTGGCCCGATAGTATAACGGAGGTTAAATATAGACAATATATGAAAGTAGAGGGGTATACTATTATCACGTCCTAAAATCCAATTAAAAGCCGTGATGGCGCCGGACATCAGTGTCAGGCAAACCAACCATAATCCATTAACTTAATTACCCATTTTAGTATTTTTGAAATAAAAATTTCTTCAATAAAATTGTAAAGATAAAACTCATAGAGTAAATGATATTTAGTTTTAACAACTAATTTTTAAATAATTCACAATCATTCCCAAATTCGGTGTCACAAGTGCATGAGCATTTACTAGGGAATTAAATATAAAATACAGCATCTGTCCAGAATACAAATTAGACAGGAAAATATAATAACTCTGAAGGAGACTCTGTTAGCTGCGGATCGTAATATAGAATGCAGCTCACCTATGTCCCCACAATTATTAACCACACCTCTGTGCCCACAAGGCCGCTATGCATATATGTACCTGTACAATAAAATATGCAGCAAGTGCAGTATGAGTACGAAAACAACGTATACCCAGTAAGTATCAAGCCTAATCTCGAAGTGGTAGAGATGAGATAATCGACTTTGACACCCACTATGGGTCAATAATAATAATTGGAATAAATTGTAATTATTCAAATCAGCATGGTTCAGAGAGTTAACAATAATTTTATTCAATTAGCAGAAATAATAATGCAATAAAACTTCAAATTTATCAAATGGCTTTACAAGCTGCAATTCAATTTCAATAAATTTTCAATTTATCAATTAAATCTCATTTACAGGGATAACAATTAATTCCTTAACAAGCAAGAATAATAATTCATTAAATTCCAATAATTTTTCAATTTATCAATTAGCTTTCCAAGCTAAAATAAATTATTAAAGTATCGTGTAATTATTATTATTAAGCACGATTTCTGCCGAGGACGTGCGACCCGATCCAGAGTGTCGTGTACACTGCCGAGGGATGTGCGGCGTGATCCATAGATGCATCTATCCTGCCGAGGTGTTCGGCCCGCTCCACAAGAAATGAGGACATTTTTATGTACCTCCGGAAGGAGAGTATATTTGTTATAAGATAAATTTGGGAGGAAGAATAATTTCTTTTTAACAATTAATTAATTTAAATAGAAAATAAAACATATGAGATTTCCATCCTTTAATAACTTTATCTAACAATTCACAATATATTCATATATATATCAATTTAATATTAATAAATCTGGGAATACAATTTACACAAGTAATTCATGCTTTGAGTTCTAAACTACCTGGACTTTAGCATTTATAGTAGATACGTACGGAGACTCGTCACCTTGTGCGTACGTAGCCCCCACAATTAACAACAATTATTAAATTTAATCCCTATGGGGTAATTTTTCCCTCACAAGATTAGACAAGAAACTTACCTCGTCTCAAAGTTCACTTTCCGATTACCACGTCGCGTTGAATTCTTGATTCGATGCCGAAAGATCCGAAACTATCCAAATATTATACACAATAATTAATATATGCTAAATGATTCGAAATTTATCTATTAAATAAATTACCCTATCCAAAATGGTAAGATTTCTAAAATTCACCCCGGGCCCACGTGCTCGGATTCTGGAATTTTTCGGATGCAAACGTTACCCATAATCTCAAGAACTTAAATATTTAATTTTTACCCAATTCCATAACTATTTTCGTGGTTACAATCTCATTTTTATAAAAATCTAGGTTTTTCATCTAAGCCTTTGATTTCTAAGATTTACTAGTTATAATCTACCTATAATCTATGTATTTAACTCAAGGGGTGTAGAATTAACTTACCTCCAAGTTGTTAGTTGAACTCCCATCTCTAAAGCTCTGAAATCGCCCGAAAATGGAGGAAAAATGGGCTCAAAATGTCTGAGCCCCGATTTTTAACCATTCTGCCAAGCAGTGGTTTCGCACCTGCGGAAGGGGTATCGCAGCTGCATCTTTCGCACCTGCGGAAAATCCTCACAGGTGCGAGTTTCGATCGCCTTCCTCCCTTTCGCATCTGCGCGCACTGCCTCGCACATGCGCGTTCGCAGGTGCCCCAAAATTCCGCATCTGCGGCAGTGGCCTCCCCTTCCCTTTTTCCGCTTCTGCGCATGAATCTCGCATCTGCGAGAGTCGCACCTGCGGCTATCCAAGCGCAAGTGCGAACGTACCAGAAGCAGAAAGCTTCAACATTTTTCTCCCAAGTCCGAAATTGGTCCGAGCCTCGTCCGGTTAACCCTCGGGACCCCCGGTGCCCTGCCCCGAACATACCAACAGGTTTGTAATCATAAAATGGACTCGCTCGAACTCTCGGAACGCGTAAAACAACATCAAATTTAAGAATCATACCCTAAACCAAATTAATTCAAACTTAAGAATTTGAAATTCTTCAATTTACTTCCAATGCGCCGAAATATAATTAAACTACTCGGAATGAAACGAGAATTTGCGTGCAAGTCTTAAATCAATATACGGAACTATTACCAAACTCGGAATTCCAAACGGACTTCAATTACTTGAAATCCTACTCCAAACCAAATTTAAAGAATTTTAAACCTTCAAATAGTTAATTTTCACTATTAAGCGCCAAAACGCTCCCGGATTATCCAAAACCCAATTCGAACATACGCCCAAGTTCGAAATCATCATACGAACCTATTAGAACCGTCAAATCCCGATTCCGAGGTCGTTTTCTCAAAATGTTGACCGAAGTCAAACTTGTCCATTTAAAATTAACTTAAGGAACCAAGTATTCCGATTTCAGCCCAAACACTTCCAAATCCTAAATCAACCATCCTCGCGAGTTATAAATTAATAAAAGCATGTTCGGGGAGTTTTATTTTAGGGAACGATTTTCTAAAAGTCGAAACGACCGGTTGGGTCATTACAATTTTGCCCTTTTCCCTTAATTTAATTACTTGTTGGCTTGTAACAATTTTCATAATTCCAAGGCCCAAAAATAAATTTAATGCATTATTATTTTTAAACTTACTATATAAATTTTTTCCACATGTAAATTTTACTCGATATTTTTTTGGTTTATTTTTATAAAATAAAATACCTACCCTAATTATCGGTGCGGTTATAGATTTATATAAAAACCTAGAATATCTTTAAAATAAACCTAAAAATCGGTTCGGTGCAGTACGGTTCGGTCGGTTTAATCGATTTTTGAATATCCATTAACACCCTAGTCAACGGGAGCAGGTCGAATATTTGCCATCGGATAACAATCAATGAAGAATATTCTCTAACATTAAATCGGCAGCTATTGCAGAGAATATTTGCATTCATGGCCTGCAATTACGTATTTATCAATGACTCATTTAGTATTATTTAAGTGGGGCTTGATCCTAAGATCTTATTTCCCTAGGTATAGCTATAAATAGCAGGCTCAACAGCCATTGTAAGGGAGAAAATTCTTGGAAAAACGTATGATGTATTCCATTTTCTCTCTCAATTAAACAATTTTATTTGCTCTTTTATATTGTTCTCGTTCGTGTCCTCTAAGACGATGTTCTCAGATCGAGGCTTGTCATATTCTTCAAATTTAATCGCTAAGTCTTTGTCATTTGTGGATCAAATTAATTATCTTGTCAATAAACTACGTAACAAATTTAAATGTACTGTTTTATAGGTAAACAGTTTGACGCCCACCATTGGGCTTAGACAGTTGCGTAATTGCTTTGATCCTTTCGTTTGTTACTAGCTTGTTTGATTTTGTCCTTAGCAAGAAATCGAAAATGGCAGCTAATGATGTCAACATCATGCACAATGTTGAAGGACACAAAAATTTGCCTCAACACAAAGATTCTATCAGCGACACTCATAACGAAGGAGCGAAGCAACCCCGATTCGTGAAGGGCAGTATCCCAGGCATGTGCATGTCACGACCCACAATCCCACCACATGATTCATGATGACACCTAGTCTCTAAGACTAGGTAAGCTGATTTTCATTGCATTTTTGAAGCCATTATTTTTAATTAAATAAGTAACCAAAACTAATAGCGAAAATAATTACAATATACAACATCCCAAGACTGGTGGTACTGAGTCACGAACTCTAACTAAATACATAGAATGATCACGAGGACCGAATATACAATACTGTTGGATTAAAAATTAACAGTACAATGAAATGAGCACACCACAGCGGTGCCCAATAAGTATCAAGACTAACCTCAATGGAGTAGAGACGAGGTACAGTCAAGACACTCACTAGTCTAATAACCTGTGCAATATAATATACAAAATAATAGGAAATAAATAATAATAAAGGCAGGATAAAACAACCAGTGATATGCACAACAGACAACAAGAATACCATTAATATCACTCAACAATTAATAAATACAATTACACCCAATTAAATTAAGCCCTTCAAATAAATGTCTTTCACATAGTTCTTCCAGATAACTCTCTTTCAAATATAATTTTCTCAAATAATTATTTTTCAAATATAATTCTTTCAATAAATCTTTTCAAATACAATTTCCTC
>AWOL01S0024410.1:2004-13739 GCA_000715115.1 Nicotiana otophora | reverse complement strand
CTCATTTCGTATCCCGGCTAAGGTCAGCTTTCGTATTTCTTTTGCCATAGCATCAAGTTGTACATGCACAGATGTAGTAGCATCAACTTGGTGAACTTCAATTGATTTTGTTCTTCCATCACTCTCAGAGGGCCACTGATTGGAATCTACAAATAACTCATCATGAATTTTATGTTCTCCTCTAGAGTCTCCTTCATCAAAGGTCCTCCAACTACATTCCTCAATGTTCTACGCGAGGCCGGTGTCAATCCTTCCCAAAAATCCTAGAGTTGCATCCAAAGATCAATTCCGCTATGTTGCCAATTTCTAACTATCTCCTTAAACCTCTCCCATGCTTCAAAAACTGTTTCAATCTCTTTCTGGCAGAAGTTATGTATTTCTTTTCTAATCTTTCCCGTCCTAGCTGAGGAGAAATATTTATCAAGCAATATTCTAGTGATCTCCTTCCAGGTTCTAATCGATCCATTGGGCAAGCTTCAAAGCCACTCCTTCACATCATCTTTAAGTAAAAAGGGGAATGCCCTTAAGTACACTGCATGTTGTGACACCCCATTTTATTGAAAGGTGTTCATAATCTCCTCGAAGTCCATTAGATGTGTGTTTGGATTTTCGTTCTTCTTTCCTATGAAGACACAACGATTCGGAATGGTTTGAAGCAACCCTTGCTTTAACAAAAAATTGTTTGCTGCAATTGGAGGTTGTCTAACGCTTGATAATCCTTGATTGTAGACCGATCTAGCATAATCGCCAAGTGGTCTCCAAGGCATGGGATCAATATTTCTCAACTGGTCGGCAGCCAAGGGTTGATGTTGATTAATTTTGTGAGTGCTCCTTTCTTGATAGACATTCTTTGCAACTCTAATAGTTGCTTCCTCAGACTCCCATGCAGCTTTTTCTCATTGTTGGATTGCCTCTCTTGCAGCCATATCTACATTATAATCACCATTTTCGGCCATAGTTTCTTGGGTTGTGGGTTGCCCAACCTTTTGTAACTTATCGGTGAGATCTCTTTCCTTCCTCAGTTGTCGCAGTGTAGTTTATAACTCTGGCTCCTATGGTAGCACTTCTTTCGCAGAAACTCGAGTCATGCACCAATCTTAACTTGTAACCCGCGCACAGCTAATGAACACCAACCATAAAAAGGGAAAAACAAANTAAGTACACTGCATCTTGTGACACCCCATTGTATTGAAAGGTGTTCATAATCTCCTCGAAGTCCATTAGATGTGTGTTTGGATTTTCGTTCATCTTTCCTGTGAAGACACAATAATTTGGAATGGTTTGAAGCAACCCTTGGTTTATCAAAATATTGTTTGCTGCAATTAGAGGTGGTCTAACGCTTGATAGTCCTTGATTGTAGACCGATCTAGCATAATCGCCAAGTGGTCTCAAAGGCATGGGATCAATATTTCTGAACTGGTGGGAAGCCAAGGGTTGATGTTGATTAATTTTGTGAGTGCTCCTTTCTTGATAGACATTCTTTGCAACTCTAATATTTGCTTCCTCAGACTCCCGTGCAACTTTTTCTTGTTGTTGGATTGCCTCTCTTTAAGACAAATATACATTATCATCACCATTTTCGGCCATAGTTTCTTGGGTTGATGGTTGCCCAACATTTTGTAACTTATCGGTGAGATCGTTTTCCTTCCTCAATTGTCGCAATGTTGTTTATAACTCTGGCTCGTATGGTAGCACTTCTTTCGCAGAAACTCGAGTCATGCATCAATCTTAACCTGTAACCTGTGCACAACTAATGAACACCAACCATAAAAAGGGAAAAACAAAAATAAAAGAAAGCATTCCTGAATTAGCACTATTGATTACCAATCCCCGGCAACAGCGCTAGAATTTGACAAGCGCAAAACACACACTTAAATTATGCTAGCTAATAAAAGATAGTATAGTATAACATCGTATCAATAGGGATTGGATTTAAATGGTATTCTCATAGTTTCTAGCTTGATTGCTATCCAGGAGAATCAACAGTTGAGATTTATAGGATTAATAACTAAAATTAACTAATTATCTAAAGCTATTGACTAGTGACTATCGAGACAAGGGATAAGCAACTAAGGTTATCAGTGGGAGAAGATAGGGTTTTGACAGGATATGTGCAATATAATTGTTCGAGATCTAACTCTGGATAATTCACTCCCAATGTTCAAGTGAGTCTCTCGAATTCACTATATTATTAGTTCAAACGTTCACCAGAAACTCCTCTATCGATTAAGTCTTAACCTCACGAGATGAATCAACTTAAGCACTGTGAAGATATGCAAGATTGCGTAGTGGATTTGTATTTAGGAAAACATCTTTTGATTATTCTCCTAACTAGATTTTAATCAATGAGTCAACTAGCCTCTTTCGATTACTTAGAAGAATTTATGAACTCAACCAACAATATAAAGCAAAGATATCACAAGTTATGCCTCTCTCGATAACATGAACTGGTGAATATAGATGCAACAATTAAATTTTCCAAAATGATTCAATACATAAAACTAGAGATATAATCCACAAACAATCATCAATACACCATTTCCATCAAACCCTAAAGGAAACTACTNAATGTTCAAGTGAGTCTCTCGAATTCACTCAATTATTAGTTCAAACGTTCAGCAAAAACTCCTCTCTCGATTAGGTCTTAACCGCATGAGATGAACCAATTTAAGCACTTGAAGATATACAAGAATGCGTAATGGATTGGTCTTTAGGAAAACCTTTTTCAGTTATTCTCCTAACTAAGTTTAATTCAACTAGCCTCTTTCGATTACTTATAAGAATCTATGAACTCAACCAACAATATAATGCAAAAATAGCACAAGTTATGCCTCTCTCGAGTAAATGAACTAGTGTATGTCGATGCAACAATTAAATCTTTCAAATGATTAAATGCAAAAAACTAGAGTTATAATCCACAAACAATCGTCAATACACCAAATCCATCAAACCCTATATGGAACTAATCCATAGACATGGAGAAATTCATCACAAATATAATTAAAAGATAAAAACATAAATTCGATCCAAACTCGGGTCTTGAGTGAGGAAGGAATGATGAAATCCTCGTTCTTGTGTTCTTCCAACTCCTCCTTAGCATCCTTAGGTCTAAGGTATGTCAAAAGTCAATAAAATAACATTTTTGCATGTATTTATACCAAGTCGGGTCGGGGCCAAACGAAATCAACCTTTCCTAGCCGAAATAGGAAAATAAATATGTACATATTGCACAGGCGCGCCGCATGGGCCGATGTGTCGTGCGTGTCATTTGTGGGACTTATCAGGGAGCATGTAATTTTAATCATGCTACCAAAACACACTGCTACGGTGCACCACGCGCCGGCCCCCACACCGCAGCAGTGCAACTTCCTCAGAGTGCTGCTTTTTGCTTGATTTTTTATGTCCATACGCGATCCTCGACCCTCGAACACGATCCCAACTTAATTCCTTGGGCTTTAACTCATATGTGAAAGCTCCAAATAGCTCGAATTAGCTCCACAAAATCTACATAACTCGGAATCACTCATACAAGGCATAAAAAACACAATAAGTGCAAAACACTACCAATTTAAGCTCAACACAAGTAAAGTGCAGTGAATTAGTGTGAAATAAGCGACTAAAAGACGTAATTATAGCCTACGATCAAAATCCCCCACTTAAAACATTGCTCATCCTTAAGCAATCAAATTACACTTTATAAATACACGACATTTTTAAACAACACTCCTAACTTATCACATCATGAATATTTAAAACAGATTAAGCACAATACTGTAACATCCTCACCTCGAGATTTGACTCAAAATAACCACATATTTTCCACAACCCGCTCACTTAGTCTAACACATCGGTCAACGACATTACCTTTCTTTCATGAATAAAGTGCCCTCACACAACAATAGAGAGTAGTTCCACACACAATAAAATTAAGAACAATAAGGAACTCAAGATAGAAACAATCCACTCTCTCTCAGAAACAACATTCATATGCCTCAAAAGATATACCATAGGCTTTCCCGTAGTGTACTACTCTACTAATTGAGATCATTCTGTCAAGGATCAAGTATGACTTTATTTGGTTGTAATGTAGGTTGTCGGATGGGTAGGATACATTTGGATATAAGAGTGACTACACCTCCCTACGCACTTTAATACATACAGTTAACTATTCAAAACCCCACACTTATGTCAAACCATAACTCCACTTTCACATCAATATACATCAACTCCCAACTTCTTTAAGCACAAATATATTAAAAATTACCACTATCAAGGAATATTTTTAACAACAATACAACTACTTTTCTTTTTTCATTTTCTTTTTCAATTCAAGGGGTTCTTACTATTTCAAAATAATGCACCTTTATTTTTATTTCAATAGTTCAACTCAAAAGCCAAACCACCACCCCACACTTGAACTTTTACAAAGTCCATATTAATTTCAAGTGCTCACGAGAGGTAAAAGTTTCAAATAGATGGTCAATTCAAACAAATGAGTAAGGCTTGTAATGTGGTTGACAAGAAACAAGATTACATGCTAAAAGGGGTTAACTAAGATACATAACACTTAGGTAGGTAAAATAATATAACTGGCTTAACAAAGAAATGCCTATATCACTTCCAAGACTGAATAAACTACCATTTAACTTTGCAAACACGTGGGGCAAGTTATAGACATCAAATGCAATGAACATAATAACATAAAATATCACACACACATGGCACATAACTCACTCAAGATCAAACTATCAAGACATTCTAGTCAAAGTAGTTAAGCTAAGTTAAGATCATACAATTCAAGGTACTTATACAAGAGTCAAAAACTGAGCATAAGCGTCACAACTAAATCACTTACTATTCTCAAGGTATAATAAAGTCAAGAGATATTGCCTTCATTTCAAATCACAGCACAAGATTTCCTACTCCTAGAAAAAAATAAAACTAGCTACACTCGATTCAAATAGAACCCTTGGAAAAGAGCCGCGGCACAAAGAAAAACCAAGGGGGACTTTAAAAAACAAAATTCTAAACTTTTTCTATCTCTAAATCATACAACTAACAAAACAAAAACTAATATACATACACACATATATCCCTCACCCCACACTTTAAGTTGTGATGTCCTCATGGCACACAATTAAAAAGCATAAGGTAAAAGGAAACTTTCCTGAACATCTAGCCGGGGTTTTAGTTGAACCAATACATACATCCATGCAGACAACTTCTTCTCGGTCTTCTTGGGTACACCTCACACTTATATTTTTCACTCACCGCAGCCTTCTATTTCGAGCCCTTTACTTTCTACTTGACACTCGCCACTGGTTTGTCCTTTTGTGCCCCCTTTGCTGTATCTGTCTTAAAAGTCACAGTCTCCTCACCCACTCTAAGCATGAGTTTTCTCTCATTTATATCTAATATAGATCTACCCATCGCTAAGAATAGTCTTCCTAGGGTGAGGGGGACCTCCTTGTTTTCCTCCATATTTACCACTATAAAATCCACAGGAAATACAAATGTATCCACCCGAACTAACATATCTTCCACTATCCCCCCGAGTATTATAGTCATTTGGTCTGTAAGCTGCAAAGATATGGGTGCATACCTTATATCTCCAATATTATTCTCCATTTTCCTATATATAGATAGATGCATTAAATTAATTGAGGCACCAGAATCACATAAGAATTTATCAAAATTAATAGTACCCATCATTGGGTACATTCGAGTTATCTCCTGTTGGTGCACAAATTACACGATATGTGGCTCGAGGTTGTGCTAGTGTGACGTATCAGTCGAGCAACTTGTATAAGATGAGATGATATTATTATACCTAAAATTTGCACTATCAAATTTGGATAAGATATGTTTGGGAGAATAATATCAAAATTCAGTTTATAATTTTGCAATGGTTCTTATCGGGCAAGGAAACTCCACGTCTTGTTGATTTGATGAGTGTTTATGACTTTCTGCATGTTTCGTTCATTATTGGCAGTGTACAAAGGTTTAGAACAAGGTTTTGTTTGATATGGGGTATATCGTCGGCACTGGGTTTTGTTATTGAATAGCTATTATGGTCGATATTTATTGCTACGAGCATTTGAGTTATGTGGTATATCATGTAATTATATCATGGGTTATTGTTATGGTTATGGTTTGGTATAACTGATTTAGGCTTATATCATGTATAGATGCGGGAATCGGGTCTCATGATAAATTCTGGATGTTTAAAATTTGGTTCAAAGTTTATGTACTAAGGTTTAAGTAAGGATTTTCAGTTAGGTTGTGTTGATAGGATTATATGGATTGAGGTGACGTGGTATCACCCATGGGTACGTGCATGGTGAGTTTCCAGTGACATGATGGCTTTGTTACAACTCTTGGCACGTTCGAGGACAAATGTATGTTTAAGTAAGATTGTTTTATTATTTTGCATTATCTTTGGTTGTTTAAGCTCTTGGGTAGCTTCACATGATGAATTATGACTTACATGTATTGTCGGTTTTGCGTTTTGAGTGGTTCGTGATTAATTTGGAAGGATGATTCTCAATTTGGAAGCTTTAAGTTGGAAGAGTTAACCGAGTTTGACTTTTGTTTATCTGACCCTGGATCAGGGTTTTGATAGTACTGTTAGGTCCGGATGGTGATTTTTGACATGGGCATATGTCAGTATTTGCATTTGTATACTAATAGAAGGTTCCGGCTCTATTTGGGAAAAGTTGGCAATTTGAAGGTTTGAAAAGTTCATAGGTTTGGCCGGGAGTTGACTTCAATGTTATTGGATTCAGATTATTGTTCCGGGAGTTGGAATAGTTTAGTTATGTCATTTGTAACTTGTGTGCAAAATCTGAGGTCATTCTCAGTTGATTTGATGAAGTTCGGCACGAGCTTTAGAAGTTGAAAGTTCATTAAGTTTGATTTGAGGTACGATTCATGGTTTAGATGTTATTATGTGTTATTTGGGGCCTCTAGTTGGTCCGCGTTATGTTTCCGGATGGGGTCCTGAGAGGATCGAATGAGTTTCGGCATGGTTTCAGATCATTTTGTCTCTTGTTGCACTGCTAAAGAAATTTCTGGTGCTTGTGTTTCTGCATCTACGGAAGTTTAGTCACAGATGCAAATCCGCAGATGTGGACATTTTATCATGGAGGCGAATATGGACTGGAAGGCGAGAAGGGCGTACGTGCAGCGACCTAGGTGAATCTGCGTGTACACTGTAGCGGTCCCCTAAGCGCAGAAGCTCCTTTGTTATCGCATAACTGACATGTGATGTAGGGGCAGGGTTGAGGCCGTATATGCGTGTCTGCATGAGCGAGTCTTCATTCGCAGATGCGACTTCGCTTGCAGGTTATATTTATTCTGAGGGTCTTTAATTTTATCACATTTGGAGAGTTGGAGCTTGGTTTTGGGTGATTTTTGAGAGGATTATCACCCCTTGGATTGGGGTAAGTATTTTTAACGTGGTTTTGATTATATTACAAGATTCTATCTTTCTCAAAGTGAATTATTTTGTTTTGAGCATCTATTCAGAGTCGGATTTGAGTGAAAGTAGTTTGGTTGGACTCGTACTCGAATGGGTTTTTGAAATTTGTATGCTTTACTGGGTTCAGAATATGGGCCTGGGTTGACTTTTTGGTTGACTTTGAATAATTCATTAATGATTCATCCTTTTTCGTTTAGGTTTGTTTCATATGGCGTCAATTGATGTTCTTGAGTTCCTTTTGGCTAGTTTCGAGCCATTTGGATGTTGATTTGGGCGGGATGGCATTTATGGAGTATTATTCGGCTTGCTCGGTATTTGATTATGCTTGTTAGAGGTAATTAACATATTTAAACTTGGATTCGAGGATAAATATCACTAAGAACTGCGATATTCGAGATAGGTTGGGGGTGAAGCATGTTCTAGGTGACGGGCGCATGTGCGTGCTCCGAGGTATTCATGATCTAGTTAGTTCTTCGGCTAATATGTGCCTTGTATTTCTATCATACTTCTTTGATATCATGTTTTCTCCATTTATATGACTATGTGAGATATTATTTATGATAGAAATCATGTCTAGGCTCCCTGCATAACTGTATGAGACATGATAGGTCTATTTTTGTCATGTTGATCTAGTTTCCTTGAGACGTAGTCATACTGTACATTAATGATAATTACATCCTCATGTTATATATCTTTTTCTATGCACTTTAGTTATGCTATCTCACATGTTATTGGTGTCCTTGCACGTGACACAAGTTTGAGCTATATTTGAGGCATATTGTGATATTTCGTGTTATATGATTGAATCATATTTTTGTGAGAATGTTAACATATAGAGACTTGAGCGGATTGGAAATTGTGTGCAAAATTTGAGGTCATTACAAGTAGATTTGATGTGGTTGGGCACGAGTTTTGGAAGTTGAAAGTTCAAAAGTTGATTGAGTTTGATTTGAGGTACGATTCATGGTTTTGATGTTATTATGTGTGATTTGGGGCCTCGAGTAGGTCCGTGTTATATTTCGGGACTTGTTGGCATGTTCGATTTGGGTCTATAGAGTCTCGCATTACATTCGGGGTGGTTTAAGATAATTTTGTCTCATGTTGCATTGTTGAAGAGATTTCTGGTGCTGGTGTTTCAACACCAGCGAAAGGTTTGGCACATATGCGAGTTAGCAGATGCGGACATATTATCGCAGAAGCAAATATGGACTGGAGGGCGAGAAGGCCACAGATGCAGGGACCTAGGTGCATCTGTGCGTACACAAGAATGCAGAAGCACGATCATACAAGCAGATTTGTTGTCGCATAAGTGACATTTGCTGAATTGGGGCATTGTCGTTGTAGCGGGGTTGAGGTCGTATATGCGCATCCGCAAAAATGGGTCTTCAGTCGCAGCTGCGACTTACCTGGAAGGTTATATTTAGTTTGAGGGTTGTTCATTTTATCCAATATGGAGATTTGGAGTTCCGTTTTGGGAAATTCTTGAGAGAATTTTCACCACATGGATAGGAATAAGTATTTATGACATGGTTTTGATTTATTACATGATTCTATCTTGGATTTTGGCATTTGATCGATGATTCTGAAAGAGAAATTGTTTTTTTGTCTAAACTTCCTAAAGTGAATTATTTGGTTTGAACATCAATTCGGAGTCGGATTTGAGTGAAATTAGTATGGTTGCACTCGTATTCGAATGGGCTGTCAAAATTTGTGAGTTTTTCCAGGTTTCGAGGTACAAGCCTGGGTTGACTTTTTGGTTGACTTCTAGTAATTGATTAATGATTCGACCATTTTCGTTTGGGTTTGTTTCCTATAGCATTGTTTGATATTTTTTAGTTGCTTTTGGCTAGTTTCGAGCCATTTAGAGATCGATTTGCACGGGGTGACATTTTTATAGTATTATTTTTGCTTGCTCGATATTTGATTTTGCTTTTTAGAGGTAAGTAACATTTCTAAACTTTGATTTGAGGGTAAATATTCATGAGAATGGTGACATTGAGTTGGGTTGGGGATGACGCACGTGGTAGGTGATAGGCACGTGTGTGTGCTCCGAGGTATTCATGATGTGGTTAGTTCTTAGGCCAATATGTGCCCTATATTGCTATCATGCTTCTTTGATATCATGTTTCTCCATTTATATGACTAAATGAAATATTATTCATGATAGAAATCATGTCCAGGCTACCTGCTTAACTGTTTGAGACATGATAGGGTAATTTTTGCAATGTTTAGCTAGATGCCTTGAGCATAGTCAAATTGCACATGCATGACAGTTATATCCTCATGATAAATATTTGTCTCTATGCACTTTAGATATGCTATCTCAGGTGTTATTAGTGTCCTTGCATGTGACATGAGTTTGAGATATATTTAAGGCATGTTGTGATATTTCGTGTTATATACTTGGATCATGTTTCCTTGAGAATGTTGAAATATGGAAACTTGAGCAGATTGATAAATAATGTGGGTCTAAGAGCAATTTTGTGAGTCATATTGGATCGAGTTACACGCTGCAACAATTATATTTATATTGAGGTGGTGGCACATGTTTTGAGGCTAGGAGTGCACCACGGCCCATGATTTGGCTATGTGATTTTGATTAGTACTTGGGCAAGATCCATTCCTCTAGAGTATCAGATGGTCCTGGAGTGCTTCGACGCTTAATATCAAAAGATTGTATTTCGGAGTTTATCATACACTGTGTAGTGTTTAGGCACATTGGGTAGGTTCATTTTATTGATTGGAGATTGTGTACCAAGTATGGTGGTGATCCGGATTGTCTGAGTGTGATTTAGACGCGTTGGCGAAGTTTGAATGTTTGAAAGTTAATAGAAAGATTTTGAATGTCGATTCATGATTTTGATGTTATTCGTGTCGTTTCGAGCCTCTTGATAAGTTTGGATAAGGTATTAGGACTGGTTGGCATGATTCGACAGGGTCCCAGGGGCCTCGGGGAGATTCGTGGTTGATTCGGATCAAGTTGGTAGTGTTTTGCTACTGTTGGTTGTTTTTTCTGGTTTAATTCTTCGCGAACATGGTGGGGAGCTTGCATTTGCGAAGAAGGATTTGAACTGGAGATTGTTTGTTCTTCGCGTTTGTGATGCCAGGGTCGCATCCGTAAAGGCGTGGGTGCATAGGAGCACCGCGTTAGTGACAACGATGTCACATTTGTGGAAGATAATTTTTGGAGCAAGAACAGGGAAGGCTTCGCGAAAGTGAAGGACATGTCACGTTCGTAATGAAGGGTCGCCTATGTTGTGTACAAGTTTGCAAAATCAGGATTTGGCTCGTTTCAGCTTACTTCTTCCACTGGAACTGGTTTATGGGTGATTCTAAAGGGGCTTTTGCATCATTCATCACAAGGTAAGTGATATCTGCACATTGTGATCTAGAAATGGTAAATTTTGAGTTTTTACTATGAAATTGGACATGGAGTTAGGAATAGATTGTATATTTGAGTTTATGGGTCTATGGGCAATATTTATCTTCGAAAAGTTTTGGAATTTGGGTGTGTGAGCTTATGGGGTGATTTTGTTGACTTTTCGAGTGGAGTTGGTAGTTGTTATGAATTATTAAATAAGGAGTCTTTGATTATACTTTGATTGGTTTGCACATTTTTTGGGCTAGTTTCGGATAGTTTGAAATTGATTTATGGAGTTAGAGAGGCGTTGGTCCCGGTTATCGGAATTCGGAACAAGGTACGTCTCCTGTCTAACCTTATTGGGGTGGGGGGAAATTTAGCCCGTAGGTGTTATATTTTCTATGTGCTAGTTGTGGGAGATATGCACATATTAGGTAACGAGTGTTCGTGCATAAGCTAGAATTCCTGATGAGGTCCGGCTAGACTTAGAGTCAGTCCAAGCTTTAATTGAATTATTTGATTCATTCTTGCATGTTTAAAATTTTTGAGTTACATTTTTGCCCGAGACTAGACATGTGTAAATTATCGGACTTGCGATTTAAGATATTTGGCTTGCTACGTGATTAGCTGTGGAAATTGTACTTCCCTTTACGGATTTCTTCCGTGTTGTGCATATTCGTCTGAAAGTTTTCTTAAATTTTATAACTCATACATATATTTGTGAGTGGGGCCCGTTGTCATGCCCCGACCTCGGGGAGAGCGACAGGCGCCCAACCGAAATAACCCGGTCAAGCAAGCCTGCCAGATACTTTCTACCCGACCTTGCCTATGAATAGAGTGGAGATGTATTCCATTGTTTAAACATTACGAGTATTTGATAATCAACAACAATTC
>AWOL01S0024407.1:1418-42632 GCA_000715115.1 Nicotiana otophora | reverse complement strand
CTTACATTATTTAATGCAACTATCCCACAGACACGCCACATCAATATAACTCAAGTCACAACTGCGCAATCTGTGTACCCAAATATGAGAGAGATCTCAAGGAATAGAACCGTGTTGCAAGTTCAACAAGCACCACTACAACTGTAATGCTATAAGCTCATTATATATAGTAGAACCAAGACACACAAATTTAATAACAGTAACCAGCTCTTCTAGAGCTCACATTAACATCACTCGCACGGACAACTCACATGCTATAGTATCAATATCTGGAACCGCATGGACAACTCACGTGCCAATAATATAAATATCTGGAACCGCACGGACAACTCACGTGCCAAAAATATCACTACATGGATCTTCACGGACAACTCACGTGCCAATAACATAATCCGCCTGCATGGTCACATGCCTCTAATCCAAGCATGTCATACAAGAGCAATCAAATAAGTACACATGAACCATCCAACTTAAATCTCAGATTTTAGTCATAAACAAATCCGCCCAAAATTCTCAATTGTTACATATTAATCTTGAATCTATTAGAACTTTCTCGAGAGTCACCCCCTTTGTTCAAATCCACATTACACCTCCCAAATGGGCCAAAAGATACGTGCCCCATTAGCACATCAACTCTCAAAGAAATAACTCTATTTTAACACCACCTATCAAATTCACACTCTGTGCACACTACATCTTTCAAAATAACAATTTAATCACCCAATCAAATCGTAGATAGCAGACTCCCCCAATTGTCCAAGGCCATATAATAAACATCTGATATCTCACCATACCCAGATAATATCTAAATTGACCATACTAAGCAATAAAAGATCAACTCTGGTCTCTAGTCCCCCAATAATTACCGCACATGACCGATACACACGGTCCACAATTATAGTATCGCCTACCGGCATAATTACATGAACATGTGAAACTAAGTACTCATGGGGTATATTCGGATAATGAAGAAAATATGATGAAACATACGGATATGTGAAACTAGGGTCAAATAATATAGAAGCCTCTTTGTGGCACACTGAAACAATATATGTGATCACTGCATCTGAAGCAACAGCATCTGGCCTAGCAGGAAAAGCATAAAATCGGGCCTGACCGCGACCTAATCGGCCTCCCCCTAGCTGACTGAGCCTCATCCCGAGCTGGCTGGGCAGGTGGTGGAGCAGCTGGTGCAGAAGTGGTAACATGACTCCTCTGCTGAACTGGACCTTACGTAAGGCGGGGACAATATCTTTTTATGTGGCCCAAGTCTCCACACTCAAAGCAACCCCTCTCTGAAAAGGCTGGTAAGTTCTGAGGCAGACCTCGAGAACCAGAATAACTACCAGAAGAACCTGGTACAAGTAATCCCTGAACGAAAGGAACACAGGGCGTACTTTGGGCTGAAAGTGCACTAAGAGATGACTGACCTTGATGATAACCGTATGAACCATATGTACAAGGTCAATCCAGCCAAGGGAAGATCTATCCCAAATATATATGTATATTCATCAACTGATAGTCAGTCACTCAGTACTTTATAAGGCCAATCCATCCCAAATATATATGTATATTCATCAACTGACAGTTAGTCACTCAGTATTGTATAAGGCCAATCCAGCCAGGGGAAGATCCATCCCCAAATATCAATGATTCAGGCAAGATCCATGTCCAGAAAAAATCCATTCCTCAATATAAATGGTTCGGGCAAGATCTATGCCCAGGGAAGATCCATCCCTCAATATATATAATCATCCGCGCTCACTAGGGGTGTGTGCAGACTCTGGAGGGGCTCCTTCATCCCAAGCGCTATATATCAGCCGCGCTCGCTAGGGGTATGCGCAGACTCTCGGAGGGGCTCCTTCAGCCCAAGCGCTATATAAAGCCTATATGGCCTACTGCAGACGGGCAGTCCCGATCCGTATAATATTAAAGCCTATAAGGCATACTGCAAGCGGGCAACCCCGATCCATATAATACTAATGTATAAAGCCAATATAGCTTGCTGCGTCGCGCAACTCAATCCCAAAAATATCCTCATAATGGACAAATATTACTGAGTGTGAAAAGTATATTTTTGAAACAATTAATTCAACAGCAACACGACCCCATGGGTCCCAAAATATTGGCACATAGCTTAAACACGATATTTAATAAGAGTCTCAGCTCAATTTCCTAACACAAGGAGAATATTCGGATAATAACATGATTCATTAATTTTACAACTGCATAGGATTTATTCAAGACACAATATATGTGGTGCACGTCTACATGCTCTTCACCTATCGTATATGTCACCTCCAAACAATTTATATCATATCAAATTTCAAGGATACATATCCTCAAAACTAAGTTTAAAATTGTTACTTACCTCAATCCGAGTAATTCTTTATTCCAATAAGCCTTTTCCTCGCGATTCGGCCTCCGAACGCCTCGAATCTTAGTCAAAATAATTCGATTAAATCAACACGAGGTATAGGAATCAATTCCATATGAAAATGCTAAATTTCACAATAAAATCCGAAATTAACTCAAAAATCAACAGTGAAGCTCACGTCTCGGAACTCGACAAAAGTTACAAAATATGAACGCCCATCCAACCACGAGTCGAACCATATAAATTTTACCAAATTCCGATATCAACTCGGCCCTCAAATCTTCAATTAAAGTCTATGAAGATTTCTACCATATTCAACCCAATCTTTACCCATTTGAACTCAATAATCCTTCCATAAACCTTATTGGTATGTGTATATATAAATAATGCATTAACACTCAAGTATCATACTTTTAATTACTCATTTTTACTCCAAACCCGAAATTGAAGAATTGGGGAAAGCAATTCTTACCTCTTTGAAGCCCTAGCAAGATCCTTGTGAAATTTTCAAACCTTGAACAAGAATTGATGGATAAATGACTAAGTCTTCACTTTCTCTCTCTAAAATGCTCTCATCTCTCTCTAAAATGTCAGATTTTAGCTCAAAATGACTTAACCCTTCTCCCTACCCGACCTTGGGGTATTAAATGAGCTCCTATGTGCGCGGCCGCGCACCTGAAGCAGAAACTCTCAAATATGCGTGGCCACGCATCTGGGCGTGCATACGACACAGGTCCAGTAAAATGGACATAACGTTCTATATACATATCTAAATGACAAACGGTTTGATGCGTTGGAAACTAGACTCATAGGGCTTTAATTTGATTGGTTATGCATCATATAACTATATATATATATATATATATATATATAGTTATTGTTATATATGTGTGTGTGTGTGTAGATATTCTTGTTCAAAGTTGGGTCTTGTGCGAACCCACTTGAAACTTTAGTCTATTATGAAATATTTCAACTTCTACATTCAATGTCGAAACCTATCGAATCAATTCCGATTGACCTCAAAATTTGCACACAAGTCATAAATGACATAACGAAACTATTTCAATTTTCGGACATGCTCTCAAGTCCAAAATAAGCATACAGAGCTATTGGAATCATCAGAATTAAATTCCAAGGTCGTTTACACATAAGTGAATATCCGGTCAACGTTTCTAACTCAAGTTTTCAATTATGAGACTAAGTATCTCATTTTACTCCGAAATCTTTTCGGACCCGGACCAACTAACTCGATAAGTCATAAATCAACTGTAAGGCAAAAATTGAGCAGTAAATGGGGAAACATGGTTGTGATACTCAAAACAACTGATCGGGTCGTTACAAAATATTAATGAAATCAGTGAAATGATAACAATAAACTACCACTATGGGTCCCAACAGTATCGGCATAATGCATAAACATGATATCTAGCATGATTGACAGCTCATTGACTTTATCGCATGGTGAAAACAAGGATATTAACAAAATAGGACTACTATACAGTGCCATGAAAACAACAGAGTACCAATTCACTTGGTGCACGCCCACACGCCCGTCACCTAGCATGTGTGTCACCTCAATACCAATTACATAACACATATTTTGGGGTTTCATACCCTGAGCACTAAGTTTAGAAGAGTTACTTACCTCGAACAAGCCAATTCCAACACCGAGCAAGCCAAGCGGTGCTCCAAAATGCCATCCTATGCGTTCCGACCTCCGAACGGCTTGAAACTAACCAAAAACAACTCAAATACATCAAACAATGCTAAAGGAATCAATCCCGATTGAAAAAGATCAAATCTTGAATCAAAATCCCAAAATCATCCAAAATCCCAACTCGGGTCCACACCTCGAAACCCGATAAAATTTACAAAATCCAACAACCCATTCAATTACGAGTCCAAACATACTAGTTTCACTCAAATCCGACTCCAATTCGATGTTCAAAACTCAAAAATTCACATCATAAAACTTTAGGCCAAAACCCTCAATTTCCTCTTTAAAATTCACAATCCAATTACCAAAAATGAAAATATATTAATGAAATATAACCAAAATCGATGCCGAAACCTATCAAATCACGTCCGATTGACGTCAAATTTTGCATACAAGTCACATTCGACATTGCGGACCTACTCCAACTTCTGGAATCGAAATCTGACCCCGATATCAAAAAGTCCACTCCCGGTCAAACTCTCCAAAATTTTAACTTTTGCCATTTCGAGCCAAATTCAACCACGGACCTCCAAATCATAATCCGGATGCGCTCCTAAGTCCAAAATCACCGAACGGATCTACCGGAACCATCAAAACTCTGTTCCGGGTTCAAATTTATAAAAGGTCAAACTTGGTTAACTCTCTCACTTTAAAGCTTCAACAATAAAATCTATTTTTCCAATTCGATTCCGAATAACATGAAAAATCAAAACCGACAATTCACATAAGTCATAATACATCATACGGAGCTACTCATGTCCGTAAACTACCGAGCAAAGTTGTAACGACCCGGCCAGTCGTACCAAGAGTTATAGCCCTGTTTTCCCCATTCCTGCTTCTTTATGTGTTGTTCAGCGGTGTTGAGTTGTATTGAGTTGGTAGGTTTGGGTCTGGAGTAGTTTTGGAGTGAAATGAGACACTTAGTCCCTTAGTTAGAAAGCTAAGTTAGAAAAGTCAGCCGGAAGTTGACTTATGAATAAATGAACTCATTGGGTGATTTTAGACTTAAGAGTGTGTCTGAATGTAATTTGGAGGTCCGTGGTAGAATTAGGCTTGAATTGGCGAAAGTTAGAAATTTGGCGGTTTTGGTCGGCGGTGGAAAATTAAGTATCGGGGTCGGAATGGAATTCCGGAAGTTGAAGTAGATTCGTAGTGTCATTTGTGACGTGTGTGCAACATTTGAGGTCATTTGGACGTTGTTTGATATGTTTCGGCATCGTTGGCGAATTTTGGAAGTTTAGAAGTTCTTAGGCTTGAATTCGAGGTTGATTTGGTGTTTTGGTGTTGACTAAGTTCAGATAGTGATATATGACTTGTTGGAATTATTGGTTGAGGTCACGAGGGCTTCGGGTGAGTTTCAGATATGTTTGGGTTGTGTTGCGTTCGTTTTTCTTATGTTTCGACGCCGTTTTTTCAAGCATAAATGATATCATATTGAAAAACCTAAGCTCCGACTTCTTTTTTGATTGAAGCATTAGATCCGTATCATAATTACGGACCCGTAGCAAAAAGAATTGTCGAATTTGGACATCGTATGAGGATTTTATGGTCATTTTACTAAGAATTAGATTGCGAGATTTGTTCAGATTAATTACGAAAGTGCCACTGACGGTGTATTTAAAAATCTGCATTGTTTGTAAATATTAAAACCTACGTATCTCCTTCATTATAAGGCCAAATTGAGTGATTCAAAAGTCTAACTTAACTAGAATTCCACAAGGAATCCATTAGAGGCATAAAAAGCAGGTGTCAGGATCATTTGGCAAGAGAAGCGAGGCAGAATAACTGGCAGAAAAATATATAAAATAAGGGGTTGTTCATTCGGTCATATTTTGAGTTGGGGAGCTCGGATTTGGGCGATTTTGGAGGCAATTTTCACCATAGGGATTGGGATAAGTGTTCTCAACTCGGTTTTGGTTATATTTCATGAATCCATCTTCGTTTTTGGGATTTAATTGATGATTTCAAACTGGAATTGAGGGAGTTAGGGCTTGGATTTTGGAGAGCTTTAGGTAGGAATTTGAGGGACCAAATGGAATCCGATTTTGATAAATTTTATATGGTTAGACTCGGGAGAGAATGTGAGTTCTAATTCTGCCATTTTTGACTGGTTCCAAGACATGGTCCCGGGGGCCAGGTTTTGGCCGATTTCGAATTTTTGGCATATTTTGTAGTTTTTATTGTGGAATTCGATTCTTTAGCACATGTTGATAGTAGTATTCTGATTTTAGTTAGATTCAGAGCTTTTGGAGACCGAGTCCAGAGATGAGGACATCCCGGAGTAGGATTTTACATTGTTGAGGTAAGTAACAATTTTAACTCTGGCTTTGAGGGTATAAACACGGAGATTTAACATCATGTGATTGTTTGGAGGTGATACCCATGCTAGATGAAGGGCGTGTGGGAGTATACCTCGAGGGATTGAGACTCCGTCCGTCCAGTGAGGCCTAATAACCACTATCTGTGTTTATGCATTTACTTGTTGGTGGACTTGTCTGCCTTCACGTTAGAGATCATGTTTAGGCTTCATTCATGCTCACGTTATTTGTACGCAGTCATAGAAATTATTGTACATGTTTACCTCAGTCTCTATTATTTTGTTGATATGTTGTAATACTTGATGTGGGTTGTGTCTCCTTATTTGTGGTGCATTGTGAGGCTAGAGAGGTACATGTGTGATGATCCAAAAGGTCATCTTATGTTTTAGAACTTGAATCTGTATTCTTAAGCCTTTAAAATCTCATTTTACCCTTCTCGATTTGCGTGCACAGTCCGGGCAAGTTTCTGAAAAGCTTTTATGTTGAAAATTGATGAAAATAAGAATTTATGCCTTAAAAGTTGATTTTAGTTGATTTCGGTCAACATTTTTGGTAAACGGGCCCGAATCTATATTTTGACGATTCCGGTGGGTCCGTATCGAATTATGGGACCTGGGCGTATGCCCGGAATCGAATTCATAGGTCCCTAGCTCAAGTTATAAATTTTTGATGAAAATTAAAAGTCTGAAAATTAATTATTTTTTAGAATTGATTGATGATTGGCATTGTTAGTGCCGGGTCCGTATTCTGGTTCTGAAGCCCGATACAAGTTCATTATGATATTTAAGACTTGTCTGTGAAATTTGGTGAGAAACGGAGTTGATTTGACGTGATTCCGACGCCCTGTTGAGAAGCTATGAATTTTAAAGTGTTCTTGAGAATTTTATTTGATTTGGTGCTAAATTCATAGTTCTAGGTGTTAGTTTGGCAATTTGATCATGCGAGCAAGTCCGTATGATATTTTTAGACTTGTGGGCATGTTCGGTTTGGAGCCCCAAGGGCTCGGGTGAGTTTCAGATAGGCTACGAAGTGAGATTTGGCTTGAAAAACACTGCTGGTGCATCTGATATTATTGCAGGACTCTGATCTCGCATTTGCGAGATCAGGCATCGCAATTGTGACCTCTGAGAGGTTCGCATTTGTGAGATTCTCATCGCAAATGCGAAGAGAAGCTGGGCCAATAGTTTTCGCATTTGCGAGTTTTCTTTCGCATTTGTGAAGGTAGTCGAGGAAGGACAGTGATCGCAAATGCGATCATTTAGTCGCATTTGCGAAGATTCAAGGTCGCATTTGCGAACTTATCTTCGCATTTGCGAAGGCAGCATAAGTGTGAAGGGCTTCGCATTTGCGATGACTCCTTCGCATTTGCGAAGCTCAGGTCGCAAATGCGACATCTGCAGCTGATCTAAATGACTTTTGGACGGGAATTTTCATTCATTTCCCAAATTTTCAAGACCTAAAACACAAGAGGCGATTTTTCAAAGACCATTTCTTCCCCAAATCATAGGTAAGTGATTCTAAACTAGTCTCTTTCAATCTTTTACATCTTATAACAAGATTTCAACCTAGAATCTTGAATTTTTATGGTGAAATTAGGATTTTTGGGTAGAACTTAGGAATTTCAAAATGTGGGGATTTAGACCTCGAATTGAGGTCGGATTCCAAAACCAATTGTATATCCGGACTTGTCTCGGAATTGATATTTGGATTTCATAAGTTTTTCCGAGATTTGAGACGTGGGTCCCACTACTGAATATTTTAATGAATTTCAGATTTTATTTAAAAGAATTAGTAAATTCATATAGAATTAATTCCTATGATTCGTATTGAGTATATTGAATTGTTTGTGAATAGATTTGAAGCTTTTGGAGACAAATTTAAAAGAAAAAATTGTGGTTGAGTAATTGATTGGAATTTGCAAAGCGAGGTAAGTGTCGTGGTTAACCTTGACTTGAGGGAATAGAACCCTTAAATTATTTGTTATGTGAAATGCATGTGAACGATGTATAGGCGAGGTGACGAGTGTCTATACTTCGTCAAATTAATTGTTTGTATAATTACTTGAAAAATCATAAATTATTTTAAATCATGAATTAATTATTATAATAATTGTTTCTCTCCTATTCTTTGTCAAATATTAATTCTTGAATTTCTGCATTAATTGTTACATGCTATTTGAATTATGTGCATTGATTGTTATTTGACATTTAGCATATTAAATATTAAACTGCATATTTTCTCTCTGATTTCTATAATAATTTGCTATTTGCCTTTGTTTGTTTCGTAATTAAATCATAATTATTGTATGCTTGTTGTCTTAAAATTTTATATTAATTGTTGCATTTATTGGGGAAATTCTTCTATAAGAATTGGTAAATGAATATATTGGAGGAGCGGGTTGCATGCCGCAACAAGATTGATTACAATGAATTTATTAGAGGATCGGGTTGCATGCCGCAACAGACTTATTAAAAGTCTATATTGGAGGATCGGGTTGCATGCCGCAACAGACTTATTAAAAGTCTATATTGGAGGATCGGGTTGCACGCCACAGCAAACTTATTTAAAAGTCGGCATATATATATATAGGATCGGGTTGCACGCCGCAACAGACTTGATTAAAATGAATATATTGTGAGAGTGGGTTGCACGCTGCAACAGAACTGAATATGTGAATATAATTGTGAGAGCGAGTTGCACGCTGCAACAGAACTGAATATGTGAATATAATTGTGATAGCGGGTTGCACGCTGCAACAGAACTGAATGTGAATAAATTGTGAGAGCGGGTTGCACACTGCAACAAAATTGAATGTGAATATATTGTGAGAGCGGGTTGCACGCTGCAATAGAATTGATGGAAATGATAACTGGTTATGACTACTGAGTTGGCTTCAATCATTATAAATGAGTTACTTGATTTATTTCTATTATTGCTGTTGTTACTAATATTGCGTACATGTTAATGTAAGTGAACTGCCTTAGCCTCGTTACTATTTCGTCGATGTTAGGCTCAGCACTTACCAGTACATGGGATCGGTTGTACTGATATTATACTCTGCACTTCTTGTGCAGATTTCAGAGTTGGTCGCAGCGGCGTGCCATAGACTTGCTCGGATTTCAGCTACTCGGAGGAGACTTGAGGTATAATTGCATGGCATCCGCAGTTCTGAAGTCCCCGTCTATTTTACTTTAGTTGTGTGTTTATTTCCAGATAGCTTCATTTTATTCAGACCTTTATTTGTATTATTCTAGAAGCTCGTGCACTTGTGACACCAATTATGGGATGGTATTTAGACACCGTTATTTTTTTTTATGGATTATTCACTATATTTCAAACTTTGCTTCCGCATTTGTTTCTTTGATTATTAATAATTTAAAAATTATTTAAAAATTTGTTAATATTATTCTAACGTTGGCTTGTCTAGCAAGTGAAATGTTAGGCGCTATCACGGTCCGAATGTGGGAATTTCGGGTCGTGACAATATGCCAGAGTGAGGCCGAGGGCCTGGTTGTGACTTGTGAGGATATTAATACCATAGCGCATGAGCTGTCCGCATAGCACGTTAGCTGACTGTGCAGGTCCAGGTATTGATACCATAGCGTGCGAGTTGTCGGCGTAGCACGTGAGATGACCATGCGGATCGAGGTATTGATATTATGACACGTGAGCTGTCCGTGCTTAGCGCTTGGGCTTTGGGAGCCCCTCCGGAGTCTGTACACACCCCCAGTGAGCGCAGAGTGTTGAGTGCGAGTAATGAGTGATGGTGTGACACTGCTGTGAGATTGTATTTATTTGTGATGTTTCTGCTATTATCTGTTAAACTTTCTTGTGGCATTTACTGAGTTATGGAATTTACCTGTTTATTTCTGTTTATTTTTAAATTGTGAAAATGAATAATTGGACTGTTTTACTTAGCTCATCACTACTGCTCAGTTCCTTAATTATTTCTGTTACTATTGAGTCGGTTGTACTCATACTATACCATGCACTTTATGTGCAGATCCAGGTGTGTTAGAGCGCGTCGATCGTTGAGTTCAGGCCGGCTATCTATGGAGATTGGAAGGTAGCTTCTAGTGTCCGCAGAACCTTGTTACTCCTTTTGTCATTTCTTATTTTGGAGAGTTAGACAATTTATATATCTTAGTTTATAGTTTTAGACGCTCATGACTTAGTGACACCCCGATGTTTGGGGCTCGTTTATGTATTTTTTTATAATTATATTTAGGGTTTATTTAGTTTATGAAAAGTTCAAATGTTGGAAATATTTCATTAAATTCTTATAATCGATTTAGTAGTAATATTTTGGAAAATAGACTTGCCTTGTAACACGATAGGCGCTATCACGACCATGGTTAGATTTTGGGTCGTGACAAAAATGCAATTGCTCAAAACGACCGGTTGGGTCATTACAATACAAGTGACCCGACAGTTTACTATAAGATTTGTGTGGTATCCTGCTTAGCAGTTCAAGCATCTTTTCTTTTGTTCTATAATCTTTTACATAACTCATATTAATCCCATATTGTTGTTTCATGTCGCTCATGATGTTTGCCGGAGTGTATATTATTTATGAATTGGCATATTTATTGCAAATCATTTTTGCAATGGCCGACGAAGTAGCACGACATTGTGAAAATAGTCCACTCGTCTCTGGAAAAGTGTGAACATCATTGAACCGTCTAACCTTGAAGACATTTGATTTGTGTAGACTTGAAGATCCAAGACTCTATTTGCGGCTTTCATCCACGCATGTAAGACAATACCTATTTAAAATATAATGTTATGATAATGCACTTTTTCAGATTTTTACACTTGTGTCTTAATAAACAACCAGTATACATATGCATTCTCATTATACAATAATTATACATTTTTTATACAAGTAGTATACACAAAATTACAGAGAAATGCAATCTCATACGTAGAAAATATATCTTATTGTAGATGATCAATCCACTATAAATTGACATTTTTCTCGTATTGCGTAGTACTTTATTGCACTAATGAGTGTATCTTTGTCTCAATACAACTGGCCTTCTGTAATTTCTTCATGTTGTGGATTGTCTATTATATAATTTCCCTTCATTATCTCAATTTTGTCTTCTTTTCCATGATTATCCAACATCTCAACAATATTAGTTCCGTGTACTTCTTCTACGTTCTGACATTGCAAACCATATTAAGTTGTTGCAAATGTTACCACCCAAGTATGAACTTGAATATGAGCATTCAGCACTTAAATACACAGTTTTCAACGTTATGCATGATGGATATTCAGTGATGTCCATATTTTTCTTTTTCATCTCCATATACAAGCCCACACTCATATTATTGTATATTGAAATTGCTATATAGCCATTCTTCACTGTATATTTTATCTCCATCGTACTTGTAATTGAATCTCTACCCAATTGCTTGTATATCTCATCAACAAAATACTCATAGCTACAGTCCGAATTGATCAACATGCCATTAACAAGGAAATTAATAAATTTACTCTCACTTACCCACTAATCACTGTGTTGAAGTAAAATCGAAATCAAAATTGGAATAGTAGTTCCAACATTCACAATCTCCATAGACATTAGTTGAATTTATCAATTTTGTATCGATTTGAGAAATTTAAGAACGAAATCTCAACTTTATTAAGCTGATTGTAAGCCGCAATTGTGTAAAAACTTTGAATTTTAGCGTGAATTTTTTGGAGCTTTGCTATGGGTTTACTCATCAGAAAACCTAGAATTATTTTGACAATGTGAATAATTAGGCGACTTTTATACTGTTTGCGGGTTGAAGATTCCATACTGAACGCGTGAATTTAGGATACAAAATCAATTAGGAGTGATTTCCTTTTCGTTTGCGTTGAGCGTATGGTTTCAGGTTTTTCAGTTACTAGCCTTTATTATTATTAGGCTATGACTTGTATGAGGTTATTTTGTGGCTATCAGGTGATATAAGTTTGGCCCTAGTGGCTACAAATGAACTTTGCTCAAAAATCTATGTTAGAATCATTTTGACCTTCATTCATGGATTACCAAAAATGTGCTACGTATTAAATATGGCACATTGTTTATTAAGTTTATTTTAAATAGCATAATACAATTTTACAATTGAAAATTCTTTAATTTTGAACTAATTATTTCATCCCTAATGACATGCCCTTAGAGGCATAAAAATTTAAAGATCACAAATTTTATAGATATGTGCCAAAAGTTCTTCGTTCTTATTAAATTTAATATCCAATCAAATATTATCAACAACAACAATACACCCAGTGTGATTCCCAAATAGAGTATGGGGATAGTAGAGTGTATACATATCTTACCTCTATTTTGTGTGAGGTAAAGAGAGTTTGTGATAGACCATCGACTCAAGAAAAGCATTTTCAAAACACGTTTGAAAAATACAAGAGTAAAAACGCTATGATGGAAATATGAAAGAGAAAAAAAGTATTGGTAGCAAAAATAGTAAGATAACCAAAGCAAAGGAAACAACACTAGTAATAAAATGAAAGAATAAGATAATAGAATAATAATAATCTATACTATATAAAAAGTGAAAAGCCCTTAAGTTAAAAGTTAAATTACTCATTTGCCCTTTTAAAAAATTAATTATCCTAATTTATTTATTTTTTTTAAAAAGGAAAGAAACTAACGCCTAACATATAAGGCAACGTTTCAAACCATTATGAAGCCCTATAAGATAAAAAGGCAACGTTTTGTTAATGCACTAAATAATTACCTTCTATTTTAATATGTGTATCAAGAAGCAGCGGCTGTGATGCGCTTGGATTTTCTCCAAATTCTCACGACGAGAAAGAAGTGCAAGAAGAGGAGAGAGAGACAACACAAGAGTAAAAACTTGAATCTAAAGTCCTACAAAGAATTGTGACTGTAGGAGTATAAAAAGATAATAGGAGTGCCACCAATAGAGTTTCATGAATTCTTGCAAGGTATCCATTCTAATTTTAACGTTGTTTGTTAACAATCTATTTCAACTTTTTCTTCAAGTCAATCTCCTCGCTTAATTTCTCTTATCTCTCATGTGGTTATCTTAAATATTAATTTTGCAAAATTACATATATTCATCTGTTTATTGAATGATGTGATAGCGCAAAGACATGAATGATGTGACAGAGATGTCTTCAAACGTGTCAAATGACATGGTTTTTCGGGCTCAAATAATGTTCTTTCTGACCGTTCCTCGGAAAGATTGGAGCAGTTTAACGAAAATAAATACAGGTTTCTCGCGGAATTTATAATTTATTTTTGTATTAATATTTACCATTTGTCATTTATAAAATTTATTTTGTACAAGTGTTATGGCAGATATTTATTATGTTATGATTTTGAAATATATTAATTTGCAAGCATGTGATGACTGGAAATAACATATGGTTATAAATTAAATTTATTTTTTCTTCTGCCAAATAAAATTGATTAATTAATATGTAATTTGTAAGTATGCATAAAATATTATGGATGATTATATTCAAGGTTGAAAGATGTAAATTAAGCTTAAACTAATATTTAAAAATATTCTTGAGATCATGAGAAAATTAAAGTTTACATAAATATTATTTATCAATTAGTGACATGTTATCAGAAATCTGATGTCTCTTGAGAGAAGCATAACACATTAATATTTTATGTATTATGCTCGGCAACAAAAAATATGAACAATTTAAAATTTGTGATACACATTGGTCTTTCAAAGCTCTTGAATTTTAGTTTTTTTTTATTTAAATAAGTCTCATTTAGTTAAATGGAATGAAAAAGAAAATCACCTTACTCTGTTAAACTAACGCGAAGAAAGGACCATGGTAAGCAGAGGAAGATATAAAGCTCTAAGAGTTTATTGAAGAAGAAGAAATTGAATACTTTTGAATAATACATAGAATATGTAGAACTTTACCCTTAATTTTATCTTACTTGATTACCTAATTTGTAATAGGTAGATAAAAGATGACTCATTATGCAATTCATTTTTCATATCCGCCAATGATATTATTTGGATTCCAACACTTATTGATATAAATAAGTATTTACTTATAGGTGTATATGTTGAGATTGAAATTTTTTGCATGATATATACATTAAAACATGAATAGTGAGGCTTAAAATATTGAAAACAAAGAAGAGAAATCAACATAGAGAAGATAATTATGCCAAGCCAATTGATATTAGTATGGATGAAGGATATGAAAATATCAAAAATGGCTAGAAGAACAAAAATAGAGTTGGTCGAAGAGTATATTTATTTGACTTTAATTTATTTATAAAAGATCTTAACATTACACGCGAATACTAGCTTTTGGTATATTTAAATTTATAATTTATAATTAAATTAAATATTTTCAAATATATATGCATTAAATAATTTTTAGTATATATATATATATATATTCTAAAAGCTGATATGGAATTCACGTGCAATACACGTGTAGAGAGACTAATACTAAATAAGAAGAAGAGAGAACTATAAGGTAATCTAAAGTCTAAACTAGAACCACGTCCTCTCACATAAAATAGAGGAATCACTCGACTCTATTCCAACCTTTGACCTTTATACTCTTCTATAAAATATTATCATACAACATAAAAGGAAGAAAATAAACTATTTAATCAAAGTCCATCCCACAAAAAAAACAAACAGATGTAATTGAAAAATACAAATTCCTTTTTTGTACTCAAACTTTTATTTTAGGTATAGATCAACAATATATCAAGATGTTAAAAAGACGCAAGGAGAATGAAATTTGGGGAAACCTTGACTTCTTTTCTCAGTCAAGCTTCCTCGGTGAACTAGGCAAGCGACCCTGCAAGGCAGTCTCCCATTGTAGTCGCCTTCTTCATATGGCAAGCGCTACCCGTCGCTTGCACTACATTGTCTGACTGGATTTACATCTAGTAATTGAAAAATAGCCATAGTTTCAAAAGTAATTGAAATTTATCCATTTTTTATATAAAAATAAAATCTGAACAAAAACGCCTTTAAAAATCTGAAAATATTATGCTGAAATTCGAATTTTTTACATATGAGCTTCCATCATAATGTGTTGGAGTTGCAAGATAATATGTGAGAAATTTATATATAGGAGTTCCATAATCCAGCATATTATGCTGGAACTTTCCGTGTGCTGGAGTTCCAACATCATATGCTGGAAGTTTATACGCATGAACTCCATAATCCCGTATATTATGTTGGAACTTTTCGTGTTTAAGCAAAATAGTGATTAATTTTCAATAATTTTGCAAATGCTGGCTATTTTTCAGTTATTAGTTCGAAAACTGGCTAGTCCGTGAAATTTGGATCCTTTGATAGAAAAGATCCAAATGAAATTGGGCTTTACTAATTATGATAATGTATTGGGCCAACCTACATAAAACTCTATATTGCACACTTAATTGAAGTCGGGCTGAAAGTTCCGCTTGCCTTATCCAATATCTCCAAGCCCAATTCCGAAACCCTAGTGCTTATAAACCCCTCTCTTTTCACCTCACGCCCACTTTTACACTCCAGCATTTAGAAAACCCTGAGCTAAACAGCAAGCAGCATGGCTGAGAGAGGAGGATTCGGCCGTGGATTCGGTGGTCGTGGTGGAAGAGGCGGAGACCGTGGTGGTCGCGGCCGTGGGGGCCGCCGTCCCCGCCGTGAAACTGAAGAGGAAAAATGGGTCCCAGTTACCAAACTTGGGAGACTCGTAAAAGACAGCAAAATCCGTTCGTTGGAACAAATCTACCTTCATTCACTACCAATCAAGGAGTACCAAATCATAGACACACTCATCGGTCCATCTCTAAAGGACGAAGTGATGAAAATCATGCCGGTTCAGAAACAAACCCGGGCTGGACAGAGAACCCGGTTCAAGGCCTTCGTTGTTGTAGGTGACGGAAATGGACACGTGGGATTAGGCGTCAAGTGTTCGAAAGAAGTGGCGACTGCCATTCGTGGCGCGATTATATTGGCTAAGCTTTCTGTGATTCCTGTGAGGAGAGGTTATTGGGGTAATAAGATTGGAAAGCCGCACACCGTGCCGTGTAAGGTTACAGGGAAATGTGGGTCTGTGACTGTGCGGATGGTTCCTGCTCCACGTGGTGCTGGTATTGTGGCGGCTAGGGTTCCTAAAAAGGTGCTGCAGTTTGCTGGTATTGAGGATGTCTTCACCTCCTCTCGTGGATCCACCAAAACCCTCGGCAACTTTGTCAAGGTTCGTTTTTTATTTTAGTCTTTCTTTAATTGTGATCTGGCTTTTTCTTGTGTGTTCAATGGAACCAATTGCTTTTGGCTCGGAGTATGTTTGAAAATAAATTAGAAAATCTATATAATTGTCCCTGGCGACTCTGAATCTGGAACCTTGATTCATCTCTGCTATTCCTGTTTAATTCTAATGTGAGGTTAGCATAGGTAGAAATGCATGTTATAAAACCAATGGAAATGCGATTAATTATGTTATAAACCAATGGAAATGCGATTAATTATGTTATAAACCAATGGAAATGCGATTAATTATGTTATAAACCAATGGAAATGCCATTTCTGAAGCTAATGTTGAGCATGCTGTCACATACAAGAAACTGGTTCAATATTTTTTGCATTCGTTCGTTAGCCCAAGTTGAAGTCATTATTCATTAGGATTTCTGAAGCTAATGTTGAGTGTGATAGTAGTTAGTTTTTTTTTGTTATGAGAGTTGGAGTACATGGCATTGCTTAAGAAACATGTTTGAGAAAAATCTAAACATGCCTAACATGTCACTTTATGCCTTGGTTGAAATTGAGAATTGTCTTTGGAGGAGGATGTGGGACATTAAAAGAATGCTTTAACTTTGGAACTAGTGAGTTTCCCATCTGTAGTTTCTGTCCTAGTTTTGGTACTTGTAATTGTCTGTACGCAATGAAACTTATGCGAGGTTGTGAACTACTCTGCTCTAGGGAGAGCTTCAGTTGTACTCTTTCTGTCCAATTTTATGTGACTCTTTCCTTTTCCTTTCTAGTCATTCTTCGCCTTTCTATATTTAAAACAATTTAACTCAAAGTTTTCCATTTTATCCTTAATTATGTGATTTTATAGCCACGTATATGTTATGCCATGTTTAAAATCACAAGTTTTCCCGTCTTTCCATACTCAGTCAAGCACATTCCCATGTCACTTGGTTTTGATTTTGTTTGAACTTTTGGTGCTCAATGTTTTTCTTCTATGCAGGCAACCTTTGATTGTTTAATGAAGACATACGGTTTCCTTACTCCAGACTTCTGGAAGGAGACTCGCTTCACTAAATCTCCTTTCCAAGAATACGCTGATGTCTTGTCAAAGCCTGCCAGTAAGGTTATTGTCCACTCAACTGAGGAGGCAGCACCTGAGACGGTTCAGGCTTGAGTATGAGTTTGTTTTGTTCTAAAGTTGTTCTTTTTAGGTCATTTGATTAAACAATGTTGTTGTTTCCAATTTTGGTTTACATTTGAAAGGGTGTTTTTGGTACATTTGTCCTCGGATAATTTTAATCTTTGCCTCAATATATTCTGCCTGGTTGATTTTGTTGGTGATCCACCCAATGAACTTGCCATAAACTCTTTGATATGCTACTATATGAGTACTTTGCGTTAGGCAAAAAGTTTATCTAGATTGATCCGTTAAAGTTTGAAATTTTTAGGCACAAAGGAAGGTGCTCTTTTATTGATTTTTCTCATTGAGGTCGTTACATGTTTTGACAAACTATGGTTAATTGGTTGGAGTCGTCGAAGATCAACATGTTTTGACAAACTACGTTAACACTTCTTTTTCTTTCATGTTGCCTAGCTAGAGATATGCTCTTTGTGTACCCTCTTATGGTGTGATATAATAGTATGTGGAGCCATTTTTCGGAGAATAGTTTGCTAGAGGAAACCTAGCCACTTCTCAACTGACTATCTGCCAATTAGAAAATCTCATTCTCAACTTCTACTATCAAAATCCCCTTGAGGAAAAAACAACAATTACACCACGGAAATCCCTCCATCTTTCCAGAAGCAAGTGACGGTGTAAAAATTATATCAACGGAGGGAAGCTGTCCAGACGAAATGACTTCAACTCTGACAAAACTATTTGTGTCAGAACTGTTTAAGATGAAAGTTTGATCATCAAACAGTGCAACAAGAAGAAAGCGCCAAAAATGGGATGCAGATTGAGAAACGCAAGAAAAAGTTAGCGTTCTACGAACTCTGCTAGCCGGCTTGAGGATGAAACCAATAACATAATTAATATTCGTACCCTCGTTCCTCTTACCACCCTAGACAAACAAGGATATACATATACCATGGGTAAATGCATTATTCATCAAAGCATTTGGGAGGAAAGTATGCTATAACAACCTGGGAGAAAGAGTCACACGACTGTGGAAACATAGTGAAGCATTAACCCTAATCGACTTAAACTATAACACCTTTCTCATACATTTTCAAAAGCCTGAAAATATAAAATACTGCTTCATTAGCGGACCTTGGTTCATAGGTAACTAATTTCTCACCACTAGGAAATGGGAACCACTATTTCCCTATATCAAACTTCACTTGCACACACTGCATTATGGGCTAAATTACCTAATTCCCAATATGACTGAAATTCTCACCGGAATAGGAAATCAAATTGGAAAATTACTTAGGATCGTCAATTGTACAATATCAGCTAGTCCAGGAAAATATGCAAGACTTTCTGTCCTGGTAATCAAGATAAATCCCCTATTAACTGAAATATATATAGGAAAACAACATATAGCATATGATGGCTTCAATAACGTTTATTTATCCTGTGGTAGATTAAATCACAAAACCATATTCCGTCCTTACAATTAAACTAAAATATAATAACCCCAAACCCCACATTGTTCATAACAAGGGAAATATCTAAGACAATGAATAGGCAATGTCAACTACAAAAAACAGGAAAAAGTCTATTTAGGACTGTATGGGCCAAAAATTACCTTAGTAGACCACGTCAGCATTAAGAAGGCCTTCCAGGGCTGGCACGTGTCATCAGTATGACTCCAACAAAAGATAGATTCAAGGTCGAAGTGATCTGGTAAGGGATGAAGGGCTAGGTCGAGGAATCAACATAGATCAAGGTCGAGGAGGAGCACTCTCCTTAAACAGAGTAATAACGACTAGTTTTAGGATAAGACTTTAAAGGGAATATTCGAGTGAATATTCTCTAGATATATACTATTAGGGTTTTGTGGCACATGTCCCCTTATAAATAGAATGAGACATAGTTATAGGGGACATTGAACGCTCATTTGTAAAAGAACAATACTTTGACATTATTTGAGATTCTTGCTTTATTACATACATACAAAAGACACTTTTTTCTTGAGATCCCTGTCTAACTTTTCTCCCACGATCCAAGGAGAATCCGAACATTCAAGGCTTATCAATCATTTATCATTGTCAGAAGGAATATTACACGGCTTCATCTTCTCTTTCGGTCATCTATGTTACATATATTTACATCAATACCATTATACATTATTTATTGCTATTGAATGCCATTCACTTCATATTTGCGCCATTAAGTGTTGTTCTTTATTATATATTTTTCACTGTTACCATAGATCTTGTAACATTTTGTCACAACACAAGTTAAATAATCTAGTGGATATATTGTTGGCTAAGATTAATCCCATCTTGTTAAGAAAATATAATTATTTAAACCTAGTTATAAATTTTGGGTCAGACAGTTTGGCGCCGTCTGTGGGGATTTCTTAGCTAATCTCTTAGTTTCCATTAGATCTACAACTCATGTGACATGCTAACCTAACGGGTCACAATGTTTTTCTCCTCTATGCACGTACAGAAGTTTCCATGGCAAGTAACCAAGAAAACAGGACAAGGGCAATATGTGACGTCTCGAGTAACCTCATGAATGCCATCAACTAGAGTTATGAAATACTGGATGAGGATGTGACGCCCACTGCCTCTCCTAGGCGTGAGAGGTCGCCTCCCCTTATTGTAGTACAACGAACCGATACCCTAGTAAGTGTGCTCAACAAACAAACTCTATGCACGACCATAGAAACCACAAGATCCCACACGGTGCAACGAGGGGACGAACAGGGCGATCAACCAGATCCTCCAACTCCAGGTATAACTCACAATGTTACTCACAGTACAGGTGATACCATCTCGCCGCTGTTTTGAAAAGAATGGAAGAAATGAGGAATGAGAACAAGGAGCTCAGAAACCAAATGAAAGAACACCAGGAATGAGTAGACAAGATACCGGGCGCCCCTAAGCTACTGCCGAAAAGGGACGCGGCAGGTTCGTAGAACATCCGTATAACGAGGAGGAGGACCCACATGCCATACCAAAGACCTTCAAAATGCCACCATATCTCAGAATATGCGATGGGACAATAGACCCCAAAAACCATGTGACTCATTATGTTACCGCCGTGAAGGGCAACAACCTCACCAAGGAATATGGGTCATCCATTTTGCTGAAGAAATTCAGAAAAACCCTCACTGGAGGGGGATTAACATGGTATTCATAGCTACCGGCCCGCTCCATAGAAGCGTTCGATGAAATGGCCGACAAGTTCGTGACGGTGCATGTCGGGGCCAAGAAAGCCAAAATAAGAGTAAATGACATCTTTGCCATCAAGCAATCCCTAGGAGAGGGACTGAGAGACTTCCTCGCCCGATTCAATAGGGTAAGGTTGACCTTACCAAATGTGTCTGAAGGAATGGCAGTCGCAGCCTTTCAGAACGGGTTGAGTAGAGAGGGTTCGAGAGCAACCAGAAAGCTGCTGAGTAGGTTGATGAAGTATCCTCCAACCACTTGGGATGAAATCCATAATGCCTATTGTGCCAAGGTCCGAGCAGATGATGAAGACCTCAACGGACCAACTCGACGACTCATTTCGGTACAAATCGATCCTAGGAAAGAATGAATAGATAACATGAGAAGGCATCACCCAGTCCCAGGACCAAACAGGGAACAACATCAGCCTTATGTCGGGGCACCCGCCCCTCCTTCCTTTATCTATGATGATGGCCCGTCTAGGCCGAGGATGGTGGCTCATAGGAACGAGAGGGGTATTCCCTATTTGTTATCTTCACACAATTTTTGTGTTTCGCCTACAGAGGTAGTCTACGCCATTGAGAAGCTCAGAACAAAGGTAAAGTGGCCACCAAAGATGAGGTCCGATTCGAGCACCAGGATATCCAATGCCCTCTACAAGTTCCACCAGGAACGCAGACACAAAATAGAAGATTGTATCGCCCTAAGGCAGGAGGTAGCAAACATGTTGCAGCAAGGGCACCTCAAAGAGATGCTGGGCGGCAAAGGAAGAAGTACTTTACCCAGAGGTCGAGAACGTCAAGGCCCGCCGAAGTCGCGCTCACTAGCGCATACCATCAATATGATTATTGGTGGCAGCGACGACGCCTCCATCAATGGTGTCGTTCACTTCCACCCACAAGCTCAAAAACTCGATCACCCATGAATGGTATGACGGATTCGAAGAAAGTATCATCTTCGACGAGTCATATGCCAATAATTTGACTTTCCCTCATAATGATGCTCTAGTCATTACTTTAAGAATTCTAGATAATGATGTTAAACATATCATGGTAGATAATGGGAGTGGAGCGTGCATCATCCATCCCCGTGTCCTCGCCCAGATGAGACTCGAGGACAAGATAGTGCCACGTTGCATCACACTAACCAGTTTTAACAATGCAGTTGAACGGACCTTGGGAAGAATTACACTCCCCTTCCTTTCCGGTGGCATAACTCTGGAGATAACATTCCACATCATGGACCAGGCTACCACATACAATGCCATAGTAGGATGACCGTGGATACATCCTATGAGAGTCGTTCCCTACAGCTTATACCAAGTGATCAAGTTCCCAACACCTTGGGGAATATTCAACATACGAGGGGAATAACACACGTCCCGGGAATGCTACCGAAATGGTCGAGGTCGCTGCAAGAATGAGCTAGGGACATCATTATGGAACCCGAAATGGTCGAAGTAGAAGAACCAACTATTGAGGACCTCGACCTCTTTCAATTAGACCACTGTGACCCTAGTAAAAAGGCCTACATCGGCTGCAAACTCTGAGAACCAGGTAAATTTAGTCAATTCTTAATAAGTAACACAGATTTGACCGCTTTCAGCTATGCAGATATGTCAGGCATCCCATAAGAGATCGCCACACACAAATTGAACGTCAACCCTTTCTATCCCCCAGTAAGGCAGGTCCGCCAAAATTTCAACCCCGCCATTAACGATGACGTCTACGCGGAGGTAGAGAAGCTATTAGAAAATGGCTCCATCAGGCAGTCAAAGTACCCCAAGTGGATAGCCAACGTGGTGATGGTCAAAAAGAAAAATAGGAAATGGAAGATGTGGACTTCACAAACCTCAACAAAGCATGTACGAAAAATTCATTCCCATTGCCACATATCGACCAACTCATTGACGCAACGATCGAGCATGAGCTGCTAAGTTTCCTAGACGCATACTCGAGTTATAACCAAATACTCATGGAAGAAGATGACCAAGAGAAAACCACGTTCATCACCTACAAGGGAACATATTGTTATAGAGTCATGCCATTTGGGTTGAAGATCGCAAGGGCCACCTATCAGAGGTTGGTCACAAAAATGTTCAAAGATCAACTCAGCAAGACCATGGAGGTATATATCGATGATATGCTGGTCAAATCCGTGAGGGAAGAAGACCATATCAACCACTTGAAGGAAGCTTTCGACATACTAAGACAATACGGGATGAAACTAAACCCCGAGAAATATGCGTTTGGCGTAGCCTCTAGAAAACTTTTGGGTTTCTTAGTATCACAATGAGGAATTGAAGTCAACCTAGATCAAATAAGGCTATCTACAGATACCTGAACAACTGGCAACTAAGAAGCAAGTCCAAAGATTGGCTGGTCGAATCGCCGCCCTATTGAGATTTATCTCGCGGTCGTCCGATTGATGTCATAGAATTTTGGCGTACTAAAAAAGGATAATGGACTCGAGTGGATGCCTGAGTGCATGCAGGCACTGCGGGAACTGAAGTCGTATTTTGCATCGCCATATTTACTCTCCAAGCCTGAACCCCAGGAACACCTCCTCGTCTACCTCGCCGTCTCCGAAGTAGCAGTGAGTGCGGTCCTGGTTCGAGAAATAAAAGTACACAATCTCCTAACTATTACATGAGTAAAACACTTGTCGATACCGAGTAGAGGCACCCATACCTCGAGAAATTGGCCATGGCATTGGTCGTAGCTTCACAAAAGCTTAGACCGTATTTCTAGTGCCGCCCTATCTCGGTCGTTGCTACTTTCCCTTTAAGAAGCATTTTGCATAAACCCGAGCTGTCGGGGAGGCTGGACAAATGGGCCATTGATCTAAGTGAGCACGACATCACATACCAGCCTCGAACAACGATAAAGTCGCAAGTGCTCACCGACTTCGTCACAGACTTTAGCGCAAAAGTAATGCCTGAGGCTGAGAAGGAAGCCGCTAAAGCTTTGCTTCAAACACAAGACCTCTGGGTCCTGTACACCGATGACACATCCAATGCTTATGGATCTGGATTGGGTCTCGTACTCGAGGTCCCTACCGGCAAAGTAATTCGCCAGTCATAAGATGCCATATATGACTAACAACGAGGATGAGTATGAGGCCGTAATCATAGGGCTGAGACTAGCACTCAAATATGGGGCGAAGCAGCTGAAACTCCGGTGTGATTCTCAGCTCATGGTCAACCAAGTTACATGGACTTTCCAAATCAAATAACAAAGGTTGCAAAAATATCAAGTCGGGATCTATAAGTTGCAGATGGCCTCGCCAAATTGGCCGCCACCACAAGAAACATCACGATCAGGGATGAAAGCGTAGTCCATTTCCTCAACTCCTAACTAGACCAAATTGAGGTAAAATCTGTAGATATGACTAACAACGAGGCCGAGTATGAGGCATAATTGTAGGGACTAGCACTCAAATATGGGGTGAAGTGGCTGAAATTCTGCTGTGATTCTTAGCTCGTGGTCAACCAAGTTACATGGACTTTCCAAATCAAATAACAAAGGTTGCAAAAATATCAAGCCGGGATATGTAAGTTGCTGCCCAATTTCGACGAATGCCAGCTCGACCACATCCCATGAGCTCAGAACATCGAAGCTGATGGCCTTGCCAAATTGGCCGCCGCCACCAGAAACATCACGACCGGGGATGAAAGCGTAGTCCATCTCCCCAACTCGTCACTAGACCAAATCGAGGTAAAATCTGTAAGTTTGACTTGGGACTAGCGCAATTGTATTATTACCAACTTGCAGCATGGCACCCTCCTAAACGATAAAAAAGAAGATAAAAATTAAGAATGCATGCGGCAAGATACAACCTCCTTCACAACGACTTGTACAAAAGAACATATAGTGGCCCTCTAACAAAGTGTTTAGGTCCGAATTAAACCCAATGCGTTCTCGAGGAAGTCCATGAAGGTCACTGCGATGCTCATTTTGGTGATCGAGCACTCGTCAGGTGTCTCTTACGGGGCTGTAACTACTAGCCCACCATGAAGAAATACGCCTTAGAATTTGTGAAGAAATACGAACAATATCAGAAATATGCCCCAATAATTTACCAAGCGGGCGAACACCTTCATTTGGTCACCTATCCATGGCCATTTATCAAGTGGGGAATGGATATCGTGGGTCCACTCCCGCCGGGATGACGTAATGTACGATTTATTTAGTTTTAACTGACTATTTCTCTAAATGGTTGGAAGCAGGAGCGTTCGCTCAAGTGCGCGAATAAGAGGTAATCACATTCATATGGAAAACATCATCTACCAATTCGGCCTACCCAAGGAAATAAGCTGCGACAACGAGCCCCAGTTCACGGGAAAAAAAATCACTGAATTCTTCGAGAAATGGCACATTAAGAGGATACTTTCAACTCCTTATCACCCAACGGGCAGACAGAATCCTCCAACAAGTCCATATTAAACATCATGAATAAGAAACTTGAAGAAGCCAAGGTACTGTGGCCGGAAATATTCCCAGAAGTATTATGGGCGCACAGAACCACCTCGAAGACGAGCACAGGAGAGATGCCCTATTCCCTGGTCTACGGAACAGAAGCAGTTATAACAGTCAAGGTCGGAGAACCCAGCCTGAGGTACTCCCATGAAAGCGGCACCAACAATGACGAAAGTAGGAGACAAGAGCTCGATGAGGTCGACGAACGAAGAGATAAAACATACATAAGGATGGTCGCCCAAAAACAACAGGCGGAACGTTACTACAACAAAAAGGCAAAGGTCCAACCGCTCAAGATCGGGGACTACTACTCAAAGACAAAACCCAAGCAAACAGATATCCACGAGAAGGAAAATTGGGAACCAACTAGGACGGACCATACAAAATTATTGTAGGCAAAGCAAAAAAGGGTTCATTCCAACTAGAGACAATGGAAGGAAAATAATTACCAAATAATTGGAATATCAGCCACCTCAAATACTTCGACTTCTAGAAAATAAGAAGTTCCCCCCAAGTCGTACTCTTTTTTCCCTCATTTGAGTTTTGTCCCATTGGAGTTTTCTCAAGGAGGTTTTTAACGAGGCAACAAGAAGAACACTTCGAGTTGGAGTATACAAGAATAGACTGATTTTTGCATTGCCGGACTCAAGATTTTCCATGTCGACCAATGAAGGGATTAGATATACTGGGACTGGGATGGAACGCCAGCCAACACCCAAAATTTGTATCTTTCTCCACAAAATTGCCCAAGGGCAAAATAATGTAATTAGAGCAATGGCGTCAAAGTAATAGAAATTCACATTTATCGAGACTACTCTAACGAAAGGTTAAGTTCGACCAAGCTCGAACAATACTTACCGGCCCTCGGCCATGATTTATTAGAAGGTTAAGTTCGACCAAGTACGAACAACACCTATCAGCCCTCAACCATAACTTAACACAAGGTTAAGTTTGACCAAGCTCGACCAATACTTATCGGCCCTCGGCCACAACTTAACGAAAGGTTAAGTTAGACCAAGCTCGAACAACACGTATCGACCATGACTTAATGAAAGGTTAAGTTTGACCAAGCTCAAACAATACCTACCGACCCTCAGCCACAACTTAATGAAAAGTTAAGTTAGATCAAGCTCGAACAAAACCTATCGTCCCTCGGTCACAACTTAACGAAACGTTAAGTTCGACCAAGTTCGAACAACACCTACCGGCCCTCGGCCACAACTTAACGAAAGGTCGAACAACACCTATTGGCCCTCGGCCAAATCTCAACTAAGAGACATACTCGACCTATATAAAAAAAGGGCCGATATAGCCCATGGATATTCGGCTCAAAGGCTATGGTCAGCTAGAAAACGATAACAATAAAAAGGATAAAGAAGCAAAACATGCAAACACATAAGAAAAACATACAAGTACAAAAACAAATCGCAGCAAATGAAAAAGGTACATGTAAAACAAAGTTCAACTTTGATATTCATACTTAAAAGAGTTTTTACAAAGGCACTCAAAGACGCCAAGAAAAATACATAAAAAGTTAAAACAAAACTATTGTCCATCGCTATCACGGTCCTCAACAGCCTCGCCTTCTCAACGTTCAACGTCATCACCACCTCAACCTTCAGCACCATCATCGTCTCGACCTTCAACGCCCTCGACATCCCCGTCTTGACCATATGTAGAGTCATACCAAGCACCATCCGCGAGTCGATCCACATCCTCGTCCTCCTCAGGAACCAGGTCGGGGCATAGCAGGATCATAGCCACAAGCAAGCCGAGCCTCACGAGCCTTGACCCGAGCATCCGCGAGGGCCACCTCAGATCAGGGACTACGTACTCAAATCCAAAAACCCAAGCAAACAGAGATCCACGAAAAGACAAATTAGGAACCAACTAGGACGGACCATATAAAATTATTGTATGCAAAGCGAACAAGGGTTCATTACAACTAGAGACAATGGAAGGAAACAAATTACCAAACAATTGGAATATCAGCCACCTTAAATACTTCAACTTCTAGAAAATAAGAAGTGCCCCCCAAGTCGTACTCTTTTTTCCCTTATTTGAGTTTTGTCCCATTGGAGTTTTCTCAAGGAGGTTTTTAACGAGGCGACAAGAAGGACACTTCGAGTTGGAGTATACGAGAATAGACTAATTTTTTCATTGTCGGACTCTCAGATTTTCCAAGTCGACCAATAAAGGGATTAGATATACTGAGACTGGGACTGGAACGCCAACCAACACCTACAATTTGTAACTTTCTTCAAAAAATTTCCCAAGGGCAAAGTAATGTAATTAGAGCAATGACGTCAAAGTAATAGAAATTCACATTTATCAAAACTACTCTAACGAAAGGTTATGTTCGACCAAGCTCGAACAATACTTACCGGCCCTTGACCACGACTTAATCGAAGGTTAAGTTCGACCAAGCTCGAACAACACCTATCAGCCCTCAACCATAACTTAATGAAAGGTTAAGATTAAACAAGCTTGAACAACACTTATCGGCCCTCGGGCACAACTTAATGAAAGGTTAAGTTCGACCAAGCTCGAACAACACCTATTGTCCATGACTTAACGAAAGGTTAAGTTCGACCAAGCTCGAACAACACCTACCGGCCCTCAACTATAACTTAACAAAAGGTTAAGTTTGATCAAGCTTGAACAAAACCTATCATCCCTCGGTCACAACTTAACGAAACTCAAGTTCGAACAACACCTACCGGCCCTCGGCCACAACTTAACGAAAGGTCGAAAAACACCTATTGGCCTTCGGCCAAATCTCAACTAAGAGACATACTTGACCTATATAAATAAAGGGCCAATATAGCCCATTGATATTCGGCTCAAAGGCTACGATTAGCTAGAAGACGATAACAATAAAAATGATAAAGAAGCAAAACATGCAAACACATAAACAAAACATATAAGTACAGAAACAAATCGCAGCAAATGAAAAAGGTACATGTAAAATAAAGTTCAACTTTGATATTCATACTTAAAAGAGTTTTTACAAAGGCGCTCAAAGACGCCAAGAAAATTACACAAAAATTTAAAACAAAACTATTGTCCATCACCATCACGGCCCTCAACACCCTCGCCGTCTTGGCATTTAACGTCATCACCAACTCGACCTTCAGCACCATCATCGTCTCGACCTTCAACGCCCTCGCCATCCCCGTCTTGACCATATGTAGAGTCATACCAAGCACCGTCCGCGAGTCGATCCACATCCCCATCCTCATCCTCCTCGGGAACCAGTCGGGGCATAGCAGGATCATAGCCACAAGCAAGCCGAGCCTTGACCCGAGCATCCTCGTGGTCCACCTCAGAAACGAAGCACGTTACATGTAGGTCACGGAACACATCCAGTCAGGCTTCAACATGAATCCACTCTTCATACAGCGCTCGAGGGATGTTGGGGAAATCAGAATTATTAGACGAAGAAGGCTGCGCGAGCAGTTTTCTCAACCTCTAGAGCAAAAAATCGATCATATAGCCCAGAGTTTTCCTTGTCCATCTCCCATATCCTTTCCTCGAGCCGGTCCTTCTTTGCCCTTGCCGTCGACCGATCATTCTCCCGCTCAGAACGAAGAGTTTTGTTCGACAGCTCAAGGATGTCCACCTTCCTCCGAGTATCCAACCATGAAGATTCTGCCTGTTCAAGCTCATCCTGTTTCTCGGCAATCTCACCCCTGAGAGCCTCCACCTGGAACTAACACTCTTCTATCTGGCCTTGAAGTTAGACCGCTTGAGCTTGAAGGTCACTACATTGGGCCTCTACATCCTTACTATGCTCAAGCTCCTCTTCTTTTCTCCTCAACGTTCCCTCGAGGACACTGCACTTTTCTATGGCAGCCATCAGCTCCTCATACCTCTTCTTCAAATCTTCTCTCAAAGGCAGCACATTGCCTCCCTCACGAAGCCGACTTTGGAGTTCCCGGTACTTCACACGGTACTCATTATACTTTCCTTTCATCTTCACAAAAATCTCTTTATGCCTTTTCTCCCTCCGAGCACTCTCAATTTTCAGAATGACCGTCTACAAATCAAAGAAAAGAGGTTAGAACTCAAAAATAATTTATGGCATTAGGAAAAAGGCAGATCACAGTCGTACTTACCTTGAGAGCGAGGCCGACAATACTTTTCGACAAAGTACTGTGTGTTATCTTCTTGAGGGTCTCACCCTCAACATCAGAACAGAGAGGACCGAGGGCAGGGACTGCCTCCTCGATATTAACAAGCAAATCACGATCCATTAGGATTGTAATGGTCTTAAAACCTCCCTCCAGTCTTACCTAGAGTTGGGTGAGCCCCTCATCAATCATCCTCATATCGTGTGAGTATCAAAACCCGACTCATCGCCCTCCTCGGCGACAAGTTTCCCTCTATCACCGGCGGGTGAAAAAACATCCACCGCTGTACGAGAGGACGAATCCTCCTCTTGCCACAGAAGTATGGGGCCTCCGTCAGGTGCCCCTGCCAGGGCCGTCTCCCCCTCGGGTCACACCAGCACATCCGCAGCCACCTCTTCTAATTGTGGGGTCTCTTTGATTGCCCTAACATCTTCTCCTATATGAATCGTCACCGTCTCTCTATAAATCAATTCATCCTCTGTCGAATTAAGGACAACTGGGATTTCCCCTCCGGTGTCCACGGCTCTCCTCTTGCGAGGCCTTAGATCCCCATCGTCGGGGGAGACTTTGCCGTCTTTGTCAATCAGCGAAATTAGTTGAGCAGTAGAGGAAGCAGTTGGGTCGGGGAAAGAATCTTGGGCCGCAACAACAAGGACGGGTGCGGGTGCAGAAGGCAGAGTAGCCCTAACGGGGGCAGAAACCAAAGGCGTAGCAGCCCTTCTCCTAAACGAGGGCACGAACGCCCTGCTCCTTCGAGAAGGCCCCATTAACTGAACTTGAGAAAGGGAGAAATATAAAAGTTAACAAAGCCATCCAACAAACAAAAAGAGGCAACGATCACGGCCGAAATGGAAGTTACTTGTAGAAGGGAGAGCCGGTCTGAACTTCTTAAAGAAACTCAGCCAATCATGAATCCGTACGGCATGAGGGAGAATCTTCCCGACCCAGTCAGCGATGTATACGTTTATAGGGGGAGGACAATTGTTGGCTACAAGAAAGGAATAATTACATGACTTGCCCAAAATAGGCAAAGAGATGCAAAAGGTAAAAACGAAAGAAACGTAGACACTTATATGTATGATTCCAAGCCTCGGGGAAGCCGTCGGTATTGGCCCGATGTCCTCAGTTCTAACATAAAAGAAATCGAGCCAGAATTGACGGCTGGCCTTGTCATCCATGTTTACCACCAGGCACTTGCCTCTACGGTGATAGAGATTCAATATCGTCCCCTATAGAAGCTAGGGGAGAACATGTGCACTAAATGCTGCACTGTCACCTCGACACCGACGAGCTCAGCAAATTTGGTTAGTATCTTGATGACCTTATAAACGTAAGGGCAGGCTGAGTAGGGAAAATGCCATAGTGACGGCAAAATTCCTCCACTAGCGGGAGAAAGGAAACGAGTAACTGATAACAAATGGGTAAGCGTATAGAGCGCAGTACCCGTGGCGGTGAACATGTACTTCATCCCCCTCAGGGGATCAGTTGGATATGGCCGGGGAGGCCGAGCTTGGCTTTAAATTCAGCCAACTGATTGGACGCCATTTTCGACAAGAATTTTTCGAGTGTCATGTCCGACGATCATTGGAAATTGGACCTGGCTTCGGGGTTGTGGGGGACGATCTCCTCCACCGAGGGAAATGATTCATCCTCTACGGTGGCAACTGCATTCTCTCCTTGATCGGGGAACACAACTACCAACAAAACGACGTAACTCCCTTCACCAACATCAGATGATACATTCGACATGATTATGAGAAAGTGAAAAAGGATACAAAAAAGAGAGTTTAGAATACAGAAGAGAGCAACGGTGCAGAGAAGTGAGGTTCAGAGAGGAAGTTTGGGAGAATAAAGTTTTAAATTTGGGTTTGGCCATCCTTATTTATAGAGATTGAGGCACCAAATCCAAAACTGTTTGTCATAATGGGCACCAAACCCGAAACGACTCATCATAGTTGGCACCAGAATCGGAATGACAGATCCAATCAAAGGTCACGCGCAAATCGACGAGATGCATTGGGAACAAGAATCATCATGATGCATGATGTCATGACGTCACTCCCTCTCTTAGACACGATGGCTCCAACAAATCACCCAAAAAATTTAAGGAATTTGAAATACGCGGCCCACGGAGAGCCACGTTGCCTGCTCGCTACAACGACCACGGCCCAACATATATGTTCGACAAGCTCGACCATAAACGACATTATCCACTCATTGAACTCGCCCGCGAAGACGACCTCAACAAACAGAGGGACTAACTGTATGAGCCAAAAATGATCTTAATAGACCACGTCAGCATTAAGAAGGCTTTCGAGGGCTGCCAAGAGTCAATAGTATGACTCCAATAAAAGACAGATTCAAAGTCGAATTGATCTGAAAAGATATAAAGGGCTAGGTCGAGGAGTCAACAAAGATCAAGGTCGAGGACGAGCATTCTCCTTAAACAGCGTAATAACGGCTAGTTTTAGGATAAGACTTTAAAGGGAATATCTCTGGATCTGTGCTATTAGGGTTTTGTGACACATGTCCCCTTAAAAGTAGAAAGAGATATAGTTATAGGGGACATTGAACACTCATTTGTAAAAGAGCAGCAATTTGACATTCTTGGTTTATTATATACATATAAAAGACACCTTTTGCTTGAGATCCCTGTCTAACTTTACTCCTACGATCCAAGGAGAATCCGAATATTCAAGGCTTATCAATCATTTATCATTGTCAGAAGGAATATTATACGGCTTCATCTTCTCTTTCGGTCATTTCTGTTACACGTATTTATATAAATACCATTTTACATCATTTATTGCTATCGAATGCCATTCACTTCATATTTGCGCCATTAAGTGTTGTTTATTATTGTATATTTATCACTGTTACCACAGATCATGTAGTATTTTATCACGACACTAGTTAAATAATCTAGTGGATATTATTGTTGGCTAAGATTAACCCAACTTGTTAAGAAAATTTAATTGTTTAAATCTACATCTAAATTTTGGGTCAAATAAGGACAAGGAAACTAACCATGAAATTATAAATCAGATAAAGCCTAACTACAAACCAAGTTTCAAGCCCAACCAGAATTCAATCAAAACCCAACCAAAACACGTTTCCAGTGAGCTATACAGCACGAGAATAGTCCAAATATTATACAATGGCCCACCCTTCAAAATAGACCTTACCAATCCAAATATTTTCAGAGATCTACACGTCTTTGCTGCTTTAAATTTAAAGAAAGTGATGTTTTTATCACATCAATGTCTAATGAAAAACAAATTAATGACGTTAACCAATAATGAACAAATCATTATACTCCTATATCATATGTTTATATGTACAAATGCACGTACATATATACATATTTATTTATTATTTATAAATATAAAGGTTAAACTACTTTACTCCACCTAATCTTTACCAAAACATTCAATTTTATCATTATAATAAAATTAATTAATAGATCGACATAGAATCAATTATGATGGAGATGGTTTATAATATTCAAATACAACATAAACTTGTATATATATATATATATATATATATATACACACTTGAGGCTTGGCCCCTTAGCATCATCATCATCTTGTCTGACACCATCTTCAATCTTCTTCATTTTCCTTCAAGAGAATTCCAATGGCGATTTGGTTTTCCAGATCAAGAAGCTTAAACCAGCTTTTACTGAGTTCAAGAATTGCTCTCTTGTCTCTTCTTGACAAGAGATGGCACCATTTCAGGACATCATCATTTGCCCCTATAGCTGGTTGTAGGGGCGGTTGCGGTGGTGTTAAGAAGCTGCCGGTGACTATTTACGGCGAGTCTGCCGCCGCCATTTTCATATCGAGACGTTTTGAATCCATGAAAGCTGGAGAGCAACTGAATCTCTACAACTGCAGGGAGGATTATAATGATGGCCTTAATGACAAAGATCAGGTAATATTTGAACTCTCCTTTTTCTTTTATTAATTACTATTTCTATTTCATTTTATATGACCATTTTCCCCCCTCAATTCCAAGAAAATTGGACATTTTTATATTTGGATACTCTTAAAGATTATGCTTAGCGACATGTTCTTATAAGATATTATATTGATATGGCAATACTAGATAATAAAGGTACTTTTGGTATCTCCTATATATTTAACTAATATGTGAAAAGTTTTTTTTTCTTCCTTCTATATCTTTACGTCCATTTAAACAACATCATATAAAAGAAAGCAGAGCGATCATTGATCACTTGATTATAGAAATGGCTCCATAAAATGTTAATAAACTTAAAGAAAATAAATTTCACTTCACACAATTCTTAAGACAAATTAAAATATTAAATAATTGATGATAAACTAGAATTTTATTATTATTCAAGAGTGTACGCTACTTTTTTTAATGTGTACGCTAACACTAAATAATACTCCATGCTAATATTTAAAATAATGTTGTTATTATATTACTAAAAAATTATAAGGTAACAATAAATCAATTATTGACGTCTGGAATCAGCATCTGTCTGAATTTAATTAATAGAATATCAATATCAAAAGCAATCTTTTATTCAGTGATGTGGTGCTACATGACACAAATTTACTTGTTTATTTAATTCCACAAGGGAAATATTGTTTCTTCTTTCAATTATAAAGCGGATTGTTTTGTCATTTTGATGTCTAAATATATAATTCGCATATCACTTAATATCGTAGGTCTATTTTTGTTGTTTCATGAATTATTTCTTGATTCATCGTGTTGCAGTTTGTTTCTTTTATTGGTTTCATCATTTTCTTCTACTAACACTATTGATGAGTACTATTGCAGGCGATTAACCAAATCTTTAGAGGACACTCGTGTCGATTACACACGCCCTCACCTCGCTCAAGCTCGAGACAAGCAACAATGGAGGTCAGAGAGATATATAGAATGCATAACGAAGAGAGAGAAAGAAATATATGAAATGAATCCACCGTCCTTATTATGATATTTGTATTGACAATATATACAAAACTTGTCTAACTAAAATAAATAGCTAAAATAGCCCCTTTACAAATTAACTAACTAACCACTTTACAAATGTCTAGCCACTTTACATAATTAACCATCTCAACACCCCCTCAAGTTGGTGGTGTGAAAAACACTCCCAACTTGTGCAGAACTGCTAAATGTTTGACTCCTGTTAGTGCTTGGTTTAGTTAGAACATATGCAAGTTGGTCTGCAGTTCCTACATGATTCAGTGAAATCAGCCCCTCTTGTAGCTTACTTCTCACAAAGTGACAATCCACCTCTATATGTTTGGTTCTTTCATGGAACATTGGGTTCCTTGCTATGTGCATGGCAGACTGGCTATCACAGAACACTGCAATGGGCTTGGGGAAAGAAACTGTAAGTTCTTCAAACAGTCTGCTAAGCCACACCAATTCTCCCACTACCTTTCTCAGAGCTCTATACTCTGCTTCTGCAGAAGATAATGAAATGGTGTCCTGCTTCTTGGACTTCCAACTAACAGGACTGCTGCCCAATAATACAAGATAGCCACTTACAGATTTCCGGGAATCTGGGCATGCTACCTAGTCAGAATCATAATAAGCCTCGATAGTTTAATCTGTATCTCTGGACATGAATATCCCCAGGGTTGTATCTCCTTTCAAATATCTGAGTAGATGAAAAGCTGCTTTCAAGTAAGGTTGTCTGGGGTCATCCATGAATTGGCTCAGATTTTGTATATTGCAGGCTATGTCCAGTCTAGTATTGGTGAGGAAATTGAGCTTCTCTACTAGTTTCCTATAATAAGTAGGGTCTGTCAAAGCCTCTCCTTCTTTTGCCTTGAGCTTGAATGTTAGGTCTAGTGATGAAGTAAAGCTGATATAGTCCATGCACTGATACTTTTTGAGCAAGTCAAGGGTGAACTTCCTCTGAGATATTATCACACCATCATCCTTATAAAGAATCTCTAAACCCAGGAAGTAGTGTAGCCTGCCCAGATCTTTTATCTTGAAGCTGTCATTCAGAAACATCTTCAAGTTTTCAATTTCTATTGTGTCAGTTCCTGTCACCACAATGTCATCTACATACACTGGTATATAGATAGTTGAATTTTCAGTTTTCTTGTAAAATAAAGATTAGTCATACATAGAGTGTGCATAACCCCTTGAACATAAGGCTTCAGTGAGCATAGCATACCACTGCCTACTGGCTTGTTTCAGCCCATAAAGGAATTTGTTGAGATTGCAAACCAACTCTGAACTATCTACAGCCAGGCCCTGTGGAATCTCCATGCAGACTTCCTCATTCAGGTCCCCATGTAAGAATGTATTATTCACATCCAATTGAGATATATGCCACCCCTTCTTTACAACGACAACTATCAGAGACCTCACTGTTGTCATCTTGACTATAAGAGAGAATGTCTCTGTATAGTCAATGCCTTCTTGTTGGGTATATCCCTTCACAACCAACCTAGCTTTGAGTCTTTCTACACTCCTATCTACTTTATGTTTGATCTTATACACCCATTTGCACCCTATAGTTTTATTTCCAACAGGTAAGGGCACTAAGTCCCAAGTGTGGTTAACATGTAATGCTTCAAACTCTTGGTTCATAGCTGTTTGACAGGCATGATTCATAGCTGTCTCCTCATATGATAAGGGCTCACTATCATTGCAAATATCTCTTACAAGACTTTGGCTCTCATGATTTAGAGCATCAGGGGAGACATGATGATTTTTAGAAAATAAAGCATTGAGAGAAAATGGTGTAGTTGAGTAACTGTGAGCAACAAGTGATGATGATTTTAATTTTTAAAGTGAGTATAGTTAGTCTTGTAAGTATAGTGGTATTTTGTGAGGTCTTTATGATTTCCTTAATATAATGGATGTAGGGTCTGGTTGATAACCAATTGGTGATATGCTGTGACTTGAAGACTGTGGTGTATTAGATTGTGGTGAGGTGGTGGAAGATTCAGTTAACCTGGAGGATCTCACAGGTAATGAAGGAGTATCATGATCTAAAGGCTGACTGTGTGTAACACTTGTATCATTATCACAATCATAAAGATATTTATCATCTTTAGGAGTGTGATCAATGAAAGGGACAGAGTTAAAAATAAAAGGAAAAGATGTATTTTCAGATGATATAGTGAAGGGAAACCCACTTTCAATGAAGACAACATCCCTAGAGACATGTATGTTTTTAGTGGCAAGACTTAGGACCTTGTACCCCTTGACTCCATAGGGATAACCAATGAATATGTGTGGTGATGTTCTAGGTTCAAATTTGTCCCTAAGCATCTTTGGCACAGAAGGGTAACACAGACATCCAAAGCTCTTCATGTGAGAATATGTTGGTTTTCTTTTGTAAAGTAACTCAAATGGGGATTTAGGGTGATTGTCGGAAGAAGGTAGTCTATTTATGATATAATTTGCATACAAAATGCATTCACCCCAGTACTTCACAGGTAATTTAGATTGAAACAAGAGTGCCTTGGCAGTTTCTAGGAGATATTTATATTTTCTTTCTACTATGCCATTTTATTGTGGTATGTAAGGGCAGCTCCTTTGATGAATAATGCCTTTGGATTGGAAATACATGTTTGCTTCTGTACCGGTAAATTCTGAGCCATTGTCAGATCTAATAGTCTTGATTTTGGTGTTGAATTGGGTTTCAACCATGGAAATAAAGGTTTTTATAACCTGTAGTGTATTGCTTTTATAGGTTAGAAGATTGGTCCAAGAGCACCTACTATAATCATCTACCATTGTAAGAAAGTATTTGTAATTATCATGTGTTACCACATGATAAGGTCCCCATATGTCTATATGGAGTAATTGGAAAGTTTCAGTGGTGAAATTGGTTTTCTGGAGAAATGATAGTCTCCCTTGTCTAGCCATTGGACAGATGGAATAGAGAAAAGGTTGTTTGGATGGAAAAAGGATAGGATAGAGGAGATCCCTCTCATCTTGACAAAGGGTAAATGCCCTAGCCTATTATGCCACACAATATTCATATCATAACCAGTGGATGCACAAGAATTAAGATTAGGACTCTGATTTTTATTGCTTGAACTTGAACTATTTCCAAAGGGGAAAGACACACACTTATTTGTGGAAATTGAACTATATACAGATGAATGACCATGACAGGGTGAGTTGTGTGTGCAGTGAGTTCCATTATAAAGACAAAAAACTGAATTGTTGACTACAAAACCTGAGTACCTGTTCCTCAAACACTTTGGACAAAGAAAGTATAGACCATCATAAGCCTTACTAATCTCCAGAGGCCTCTTCATTGAAGGGGCCTGCAGAATGCAAAGATGATCAGTGAAAGCTACTATACTCTTGGAATTGGAACTGGCTAGACAGTGAATGGAAATTAGATTGTATTTGAAAGCGGGCATAAATATTACTTTATGTAGGGTGATGTCAGGCACAAGTGTTGCACTAACAATTTCTGTTACTTTTATTTATAGCCATTTGGGAGGACAACAAAGAGTGGATAAGGTAATGTCACAATGTTAGTGAGTAGGGATTTATTAAAGGTCATGTGATTTGAAGCCCTTGAGTCTAGTGTCCAGGAATCAGTCTTATTTTTGAAACACTTACATGACAATTTACCAAAATCTATATAGGAAGTGCATACTACTATACCTGCAAAGTTCACAGCTCAATTGATAGAATTGGCAGCATTTGCATGTTCTCCTCCATTCCCAGCTTGAAAATGTTGCAGCAGATTCATGATTTGTCCATATTGCTCCTTTGATAAACTGATATTTTGATCTTCATTCAGGTTGTTAGCTTCCTCTATCTTGTTGTAGGATGTGTCAGGATGAACATTAGCCACCACCCTTTTTCCTTTGTTAAAACTCTGATTTAAGTTGAAACCTTGATTTTTGATTGAAGCTTTGATTGGGATTTTGATTTTGATTGCGTGAATATCTAGGATTATCATGGCAGCTGTGTAGTTTATAGCACCTGTCCTTAGTGTGCCCTGGTTTCTTGCAGTAGTCACACATGGGCCTTCCCCTTCCATAACCATTGTGGTTGCCATTGTTAGGTGAATAATTGGTCTTGTAGGTGTTGGACCTAGAGCTAGTGGCATTCAATGATGTGGACTCAATAAACAGTTGAGTGTTTGGTTTGATTTCCCTCTGTTGCTCATCTTGTATCAGCAAAGAAAAGGCTTGAGCCAATGTTGGTAATGGGTTCATCATGAGAATACTTCCTCGAATTACAGTGTATGTCTCGTTCAAACCCATGAGGAATTGTATTAGCCGCCTATCCTGTTCAGCTTTGTAGAAGTTTTCCTTGGAACCACAAGTACAATTACAGCTGCACTGGAACCTTTTACTCAAAGTGTTCAATTCTTCCTAAAGCTTTTTCAATTTAGTGTAGTAGCTGGTGATATAAGGAAATCTATGATGCAAGAAAGTTGAAGGAAGGTTGTGAGTAGTATTAATAGATATGTTAATAGATATGTTTAGGTCTCAAGCTAAAGTATGGTAAAATGACGAAGTTTTAGGAAGACAAGAGTAAGGATAAGAAAAGGCGAGTGAGGAGGTGACGAAAATGGATAAGTCCTCACGATTAAGCCCATGAACACAAGAAGAGCTGATGATTTCTCTAAGTCATAGAAAGCTTAGTATAGCCTAAATGAACTCAAAGGAGTCTAAGACTAACAATATTTAGAAGAGATGGAATGCTGCCCTGGTAGTAGAATGAGGGTGTAATTGTGATAGATAAAGGATGACGTTTGGGCCTTCGATTGAGTAATAATTTGAAAAAAAGGATTTCATGAATTGTACAGGATTAAAATGCACCCATAAGATGAACCACGTAAGGATGCCATGAAATACGGTTATAGAAGTATGGTATCGCCCCCAGGTGGATCAGAAAAATCACTTCAAATATTTCTCGATGCAATGCAAGCCCGAGTGGCAAGGTATTACGTAAGAAGTTTTAAGTTATCTGTGGTATATTGTAGATCAATATTGAGGTGAATCAACAATGGATGGACAAAAGTCACAAAGTATGAGATGAGATTAAGCCGTCATTCTTAAGATGAACAGTAATGAGAAAGCATTAAAGGACTTAGATTTATACATATAGGATAAGCAACGAAAGTAACCTGGAGTTCGGAAGCAGACCTCAGTAACGATAAATCGAATTAAGAATTATGGTAGAGTATGACCTACCTAGATGCAGTAAAGTCATATGAATGGATAACCGAGTCTATGAAATAAGATATAGCAATATTCGTAAGTTCAACAAAGTACCGAGCAGAAAACTTCAATGTACTTATAGATGCCCAGAGGGACATCTTAGCAAGCTCTATATGTGCTTACAAAGTGAGGCCTAGAGATTGGCTAAAAACTAGATGAAAAAGGAGAAAAAAGTCGCATAAGCGCACATACAAGGAAAAAGTCATACAGGCTACATGACAAAAGGTAGCAAGAGTTACGAGATTGGAAGAATTCCGACCACATACCGTGGTATGAGAAAGAGGCCTAAAGGGGAGAATGCCCTAGCCTTTGGATTTATTCAAAGAACAGTTGCCTAAATGGTAAGAGGAGTATTAAAGTATTCACAAGAACTATGGGTTATGAGAATGATAAATGCATCAGTCAATATTCGAGGACGAATGTTGCAAAGGGGGAATGATGTTACACCCCATATTTTCGTACGTAAAAGTATGCCATGAGTAAATTGATGAAAGCTCGGAAATGAGATATTACATCCTGTATTTTTGTACGTTAATGTTTTGTCGTAAGTTAATCGTTGTAAGTTCAGGAATGAGATTATTTTGAGATTATAAGCAGTATGCTATTTTTCGTGAAGATGAGAGGGTAAGCAAATCGAAAAAAATAAATTTCGTTGAAGTTTGACATTTTGTGATAAAATACGGTTCGAGCTAAAATACCCGGTATTTATGGACTAGTACCATACAAGGTACCACATGGCCATGATAGTAAGGTGTACAAGGTATGTTAAAAGTGAGTAGTATTTTAAGTAAGTTGAGATAATTCTTAATTAATGGGTAATGGGATATTACCTAATTAATTAGGGAATTATTGGATAAAGATTAAATTTCTCAACGTGGCAGCCCACCCTTCAAACTAAGTGACTCATAATCCAAATTGAAAAGTGGCAACGAATCTGTACATATGTTCTGTCATGGGCGGCTTTCCAACCATGCCCCATGACCCCTTGGACGCGCCCCGTGGCGTCCTGGCCAGCCTCCCAACGCCCGTTACCACGGTCGGCCCCGTGGTCTCGGCAGCTCCAAGTGACAAGCACACATGTGCCTCTGTCGCCCCACCGATAGCCATCGCCAATGCCCAGCCACAGGCAGATGCCAACAATGCCGCGCGCGCAGACCCTGATGCTAAAGACAAAGTTGCTGCCAACGGACTTGTTTCTGCTTTGTAGAAGACTAAGTCCTTTTCATTGTAAATATAGAGTAGTTTTGCTGCATTTTCTTTAAGGGTGATTTTACAGCTTTCATAGGTCTAGTCATGTAACTTTGGTTTATTTTTTTTAAGCATTATTAAGGGGGACCAAGCAATCAAAACTTTCAAGCAAGCAAACAATTCTCTGTACTGGTGTCTCTCCCCCCCGACACCGTCTTGTTTTTCTGTAATAGCTTTCATTCAAT
>AWOL01S0024389.1:37628-86067 GCA_000715115.1 Nicotiana otophora | reverse complement strand
TACGCCAGGTTAGGTGAGGCACCGGGTGCTGGTCTCGCTCCTAGGTTCGGGGAGTGACAAACTGGCGGTAATCAATACGTATCTGCATAGAACCATCCTTCTTCATAAATAAGATAGGAGCACCCCAAGGTGACACTGGGCCTAATGAATCCCTTATCAAGCAACTCATGTAACTGCTCTTTCAATTCCTTCAACTCAGGAGGAGCCATACAATACGGAGGAATAAAGACGGGTTGAGTACCCGGAAACAAATCAATGCCAAAATCAATATCTCTGTCGGGTGGCATGCTCGGAAGATCGGCTGGAAATACATCTGGAAAGCCCCTCGCTACTGGGACTGACTTAACTGTAGGGGTATCAATACTGACATCTCTCACATAAGCTAGATACGCGTCACACCCTTTCTCAACTATTCATTGAGCTTTAAGGAATGAAATAACTCTGCTGGGAATATACTCTAAGGTACCCCTCCACTCTAATCACGGTAAACCTGGCATAGCCAGTGTCACGATCTTAGCGTGACAATCAAGAATAGCATAATAGGGCGACAATCAGTCCATGCCCAAAATAATATCAAAGTCTACCATGCTGAGCAATAATAAATCGGCTCTGGTCTCAAAACCTCTAAGAGCAATCAAACACGACCGATATACACGGTCAACAATAATAGAAACTCCTACAGGTGTAGACACATAAACAGGGGAACTCAAGGAATCCCGAGATACGCCCAAATACGGGGCAAAATAAGAGGACACATAGGAATATGTAGAGCCTGGTTCAAATAAGACCGACGCGTCTCTACGACAGACCGAAACAATACCTGTAATGACAGAGTAGGAAGCAACTGCCTCTGTACGAGCTGGAAGAGCATAATATCTGGCCTGGCCTCCCCTTATAGGGAGACCTCGGCCTCCCCGACCTCCACCTCGAGCTGGCTGAGTAGGTGGGGCGATAGCTAGTGCTGGAATCATAGCGTGAGGACCCGGTGGAGCATGCGGTGGTTGAGAAGTATGTGGAGGCGCACCCCTCTTAAGTCTGGGGCAATCCCTCACCATATGGCGAGTGTCGCCACACTCAAAACAAGCTCTCGGAGAGCGTGGCTGGTGTGACTGGCTCGGGCCAGGTTTGCTGGACTGAACGCTAAAAGCACCCCGTGAAGGAGGTGCACTAGATACTGGCGGTGCATAATAAGGCTCTTGTGGCTTAGATGGGGCTGGAATACCACTAGCAGCTGGAAGTGCTGAATGGACGGTGCAACTCTCATAGCCCCTACCATGGCGAACTGCAGCTGGGGCATGAGTACCACTATAAGTGTCAGACTCTCGGGACCTCTTGGCCTCCCTCTCTTCTCTATCCCGAGAGAGCATGACCTCCAATCTCCTAGCAATATTCACAACCTGCTGGTAAGAAATATCCATCTTTAACTCCCGGGCCATACTAATCCTGATACTGGGGTAGAGTCCCTCAATAAACCGACGAACCCTCTCTCGAACTGTGGCAACCAAGGCCGGTGCATGTCGGGCCAAATCACTGAAACGAACTGTATACTCTGACACAGTCATAGCACCCTAGCGCAGCTGCTCAAACTCCGCGCGCCATGCATCCCTGAGGCTCTGAGGGACATACTCTCTCAAAAACATGTCCGAGAACTGAGTCTATATAAGTGAAGCTGCCTCAGCCGGACTAATCAACTCATAAGCACGCCACCACTAATAGGCTGCTCCTCTAAGCTGGAATGCAGTAAAAGAAACCCCACTCAACTCCGCTACACCCATAGTACGGAGAATACGGTGACACTCCTCAAGAAAACCCTGGGCATCCTCTGACGCTAATCCACTGAAGGTAGGATAGTGGTACTTCTTGTACCTCTCAAGTCTGAGTTGCTCCACCTAAGAAACTGATGCACTAACCTCAGGCTGAGCTGGAGCTACCGTCTGCATCGGTAAAATCTCTGGAACCTGGTCGACCTGAACCCGCTGCTTTATAGTAGCAGCAACAGGAGTCTGTGCTCCTCCCCCGGCCTGAGATGTGGCAGGAGCGAGTGGAATCAATCCAGCCTGAGCTAAGGAGCTGAACATGCTCAAAAACTGGGCTAGAGTCTCCTAGAGGGATGGTGCAGCAGTAGGTACCTCAGGTGCATTCCCTCCAGCTGGAGCTACTGGGGGCTCCTCTATCACAACTCGCGCGGGTGCTCTGGCTGCACCGCATGGACGTCCTCGGCCTCTACCCCGGCCCTGGCCTCTCGCGGCTCTAGAAGGGGGCGCGGGTTCCTGGTCATCAGATCCGTCTGTATGTGTCCTCATCATCTGTGAGAGAATAGAATACAAACGTTTAGAATTTTTGATGTCAACAAATTTCGCACGACAGGGAATCAAATAAGTATAATTTTTCCTAACAGTTCCATAGCCTCCCGAAGATAAGTACAGACGTCTCCGTAGTGATCCGCAAGACTCTAATAAATCGGCTTGTGACTTACAACACCTATGAATCTAGAGCTCTGATACCAACTTGTCACGACCCCAAACTCTCTCTGTATAACGTCGTGATGACACCTAGTCTCTACGACTAGGTAAGCCCAACAAATTGTGGAAAATAACATAACGAAAGTAAAAGTTGGCAACTAACAGTAGTGGATAACTAAATAACTAGTAACAATGTCGCTCGGCATGTACAATAACCAATGCTCTATAAATACACAGTCTTCCCAAAACCCAAAACATCGTAAGTCATAAGCTACAGAAGGAAAATAGCATCTCTATACACCAGAGTCTAATAAAAGGAGTACAGTAAGTGTTTGACAAAGGAGATAATATAGGGGGACTCCGAGATCTGCGGACGCGACAGATGTACCTTGAAGTCTACGTACAATAGCAAACACTCTCAGCTAGTAATGGGGCTGATAATAAGCACCTGGATCTGCATACAAAAATATGTGCAGAAGAGTAGCATGAGTACACCACAACGGTACCCAGTAAATGCCAAGCCTAACCTCGGTCTAGTAGTGACGAGGTCAGGTCACGCACACTGGTATATAATAAATAAAGCAGGAGAATATACAGTATAATAAAAGACTAGAATTTAACAAAAGGAAACACAGCAAGGCAATAGTACAACACACAGGGGTAAACAACAGGGAATCTCCCGAGATACCGTCTCGTAGTCCCAAAATAAATATATAGGGAGAACTCCCGAGGTACCGCCTCGTAGTCTCAAAAGTAAATATGCAGGAAGAACTCCCGAGGAACCGCCTCGTAGTTTCAAAAGTAAATATACAGGGAGAACTTCCGAGGAACCGCCTCGGAGTCTCAAAAGTAAATGTGCACGGAGAACTCCCAAGGAACCGCCTCGTAGGCTCAAAGTAAACACACAGCTCAACCGATAAATACAACAGTTAACAACAAGATTTCTACAGTTATACTGATAAAGAATAAGGAAAAAGCAGGAAATCAACTAGGCATGCTTCACATAGTTCAAATAAGCAGCTAAAGCACGTAGACATGCGATATTAGATTAAACGGGATAACTACACATATTGGAATAGCTCAATTAAGAATAAAAACAGACTAATACTCTTTTAAACGGTATAACTCAAATTAAAGGAAAAACATGTTGCTACTCAATAAAATAAATCGGGTTTTACAACAATAGCCCATGTACCTACTCGTCACCTTACGTACACGGCGCTCACATATCACAACAGTACCAAATCCTAAGGGGATTTCCCTCACACAAGGTTAGGCAAGCCACTTGCCTCGAACTAAGCTCAATCAATCGGTAACAATGCCTTTTCCATGAATATCTGACTCTGAATGGCCCAAATCTAGCCAAAATCAATTACATACCATAAATACAACTATAAGAAATTAATCTAATTAATGAAATCAAAGCTAAAGCAAAAAATTAGAAAATCGCCCCAAAAAGTTGACCTGGGCCCACGTCTCGAAATCGGGTAAAAATCATAAAATATGAACACTCATTCACTCACGAGTTCACTCGTATCAAAATTATCCAAATCTGATATCAAAACTCAAAAACTTAAGTGAAGAACTTCTCCCACTTTTTCCAAATTTTCAACTTAAATCCGAAATTAAAGGATGGGATTAATGATAGATTAGTGGGATATAACCAAAAACAAGTAAAAATCATTACCAATCAATGTCTCGGAAAATCCCTCAAAATCTCGTTCAAATCCGAGCTCCCTATCTCAAGTTTTAATAAAAATGGCCAACCCTCGTTTTTGGAAACTTTAATACTGCCCAGATATCTCCTTATTCGCGAACACGACCACACCTTCGCGTTTGCGAAGCAACAATTTACTTCGGCCCAAAAGTCCTCCGTTGCGAGCGCGATGCCCTTGTCGCGAACGCGAAGACCACTCAGCTCGACCTACGCGAACGCGGGACCAACGTCGTGAACGCGTAGGCAAAAAGGGCCTGGGGACCCAGTTAGCCAATACCTTTACCCGAACACGGGACCTCCATCGCGAATGCGTAGACCAAGTACCTTAGTGCTTCGTGAATGCGGGACCTCCATCGCGAATGCGAAGCACAAAATATCGCCTGCCTCCAGTTCCTCTTCGCGAACGCGAGACTCTCCTCGCGAACGCAAAGAAGGAAACCAGAACTGAAGAACACCAGAAATATGCAATCTCTCCTAAGTCCAAAATGATCCGTCAACCCCCCGAAATCAACCCGAGGCCCCCCGGGATCTCAACCAAGCATACCTACAAGTCCTAAAACACCATACGAACTTAGTTGAACCTTCAAATCACATCAAACAACGCTAAAAACATGAATCACCCTCCAATTCAAACTTAATGAACTTTGAAACTTCAAACTTCTACAACCGATGCCGAAATATATAAAATCACGTCCGATTGGCCTCAAATTTTGCACACAAGTCATAATTGACATTACGGACCTACACCGACTTCCAAAATCAGAATTCGACCCCGATATCAAAAGGTCCACTACCGGTCAAAATCTTCAAAAATTTGACTTTCGCCAATTCAAGCCTAAATTAGCTACGGACCTCCAATTCACAGTCCGAATATGCTCCTAAGTCCAGAATCACCCAACAGAGCTAATAGAACCGACGAAACTTCATTCCGGAGTCGTCTTCACACAGTCCCGACTACGATAAAAAATTCTAAGACTTAAGCCTCCGTTTAGGGACTAAGTGTCCCAATTCATTCCGAAACTACAACAACAACCTCCCGGCAAGTCACATAAGTAGAAAAAAATATACGGGGAAAGCAGTAAATAAGGTATCGAGGCTATTACTCTCAAACGACCGGCCGAGTCGTTACAGTAGCGAAGGCATGCTATTGACCTCCATATTATCGGGCCTATTTGCCTAAGGCAAATATTGAAATAGCGGCAGAACTCCAGAATCACTGGGTCAATTGGAGGTTTAAATCCTAAGGTAAAAGGATAAGTGTAGTTGAACGAATAACCTTCACGGTAGGTAGTTATTCGATTATTGGCACTAGGGGTTGTGATTGGGAAATCAGGCTTCTAATGTCATTCTCTACGTACAAGTAGAAGAAGACCATATTTAATAAGGGAAGGATAGCAGTCAGCATGGTTAAGTGCTGCTATGGGGGAAACTTCTTTACTCCATGCCTCACAATTAGAAATAAAAGAAAACTTCTGGGAACGATCTCCGAGACTAAAGGTTCAGGCAGTGATTTGTTTTGATGCCTAGCCTTGGAAGAAGATCTAGGAGTGGTTGTGGACTTAGATTTAGAAGAAGAGGAAAGTTTTGAAGAGTTCTTCTTAGAAGAAAAAGTGTTTCGACTAGATATGGAACCTAGGTTGCGGAGTCTACCACCTTTGTTCCTACTTCTAACCGGAGCCATAGTAGAAGGGAGTTCATCTACTATAATAGCGTGACGAGGATCAGAGGATGAAGAAGGGTTTGAAGATTGGAAAACTATTGTTAAGTAAAGCAGAAGCACGAAGAGAAAGAGAAAGTTGCAAAGATGATGTAGAGAAAATGAAAGAAAGTAGAAGAAGTTTTGGAAGGTGCATAATACGGTATTTATAAGGAAAAAATGTTATCATGGATCGTCATCATGGGACCGTCACGTAGAACTGATACAGCCGCGATTTTCAATAAAATTTCTTTTTCCTTATTCTCTCAATATTTTATTTTCATTATTTGCCATTCATTTATATTAGGAAAAGTAAAATAAAATTGGTTATTAGAAACTCGAATTATTGTGTTGATCACAAGAACTATTTTTTGGTTAAACATTAACCATTAAGGGGTCGTCTGATTAAGATACTAGTTGTGTGAGTAATACGTAAATTATTTATGCGGTGATTAATAATAAATAAATTATTAGTATTTTCATATTTAAATAATTTAATCTCCATATATATATATATATATATATAATGTAATATCATCAACTAAATATTGCATGATAATTAGATAATTATATTTCCAACGCACCCAAGTGAACACTATGCTGAAATTATCCAATACCCATGTTCGATAATTACAAGTAGTCCATATGCATAACGAGTGCTGAAGCGGAAAAATAGAGTCCGGAAGGAGGGAAATCCATTCCCGCCACGACTTTTAGCGTAATAGGAGTAAGAATTAGTCACCAGACACGTGTCGGTATGGTTTTTGAGTCTCCCAATTGATACACAATTAACAATTCTCCCAAAAATTCCCTTACCCTCAGCCCCCAATTTCCCCAAACCAGGTACCTTTAGATTTTTCATCTCTTTTTCTTTTCTACTCCTAGCTATTTCTTCCTATTTTCCTATTTCGCTCCTCTTTGAGCTCGATCGGCAGATTCCCAAACGAGGTGCTCATATTTAATTTCAATTCCGCCGAGTTTTCTACCCTATTCGGCAATTGGAATCTCGTTCCATCTTCTTTTCTCTGTCGATTGTGTTCTCTGGTGAGCAAATTAGGGTTTGTTTTGTACGCTGATTCAGGTTTTTTTTTTTTTTTTTTTTTTTTTTTGTATCGTTACGATTTATTCTCTTTCCACATTCTTTTGAAAACCCTAGCTTGTTAGGTTTTCCTATTCTGCCAAATATTCATTGATTCTTATTATTTTGTATAGTAAAATTATCGAAAAATTAAGGTGTCGTTTCACTGATTGATTCTACTGTATTATTCGGATTCTCTTAGGGTTCCTTACAAGAAGCTCTGTGAGATTTTAGGTGCGTTGTTTTTAGTTTACCATCCTAAATTGAGGGTTTTCTTGTTGAATCTAATAAACTTCGCATCACAGTATTGCACACCAAAAAAGAGTGAAAAGAAAAAAAAAACCAGAAAAAGAGAAAAGAGAGGGTCTTCCTTTTAGCTGTCTTTAGAGTTAATTTGAACCATAAATGGCGTTAAATTTTTCGCATCGGCCCATATTTCCGGCGCATATATCTGAGGATAATTTGATATCGCCCATGAGAATTGTTAATGGGTATCTAGTGGAGGGTGTTCCAGAGAAGAAAGTGGAGAATTTTGCTCGGTCCCGAGAGGGATTTGATTATGATTATGGGGGGAAAAGAGTAGAGAAGAGTGATTTGTCGGAGTCGGTAGCGGAGGATATCGTTGACCGTCTCCCTGCTGATCCATTTGGGATGGATATAAGCACCACTATCACAGCCATTACTGGATGGCTTGAGGATTTGGAGGTTGATTATGGAGGATGTAGGAGAAACCATGTTGGTCCAAGTAATGAGGACTATGGTTTGTTTGCGGGTTTGAATTTTATCTGGAGTGATGCTATGAGGTTCCAATCATTCCCTAGTTGTCACGTTCGCTCTGATGACAAAATGAATAAAGGTGATCCGGTGAATTGGTTTGTTGGGGAGAGAGATATGAGGGACGCCTTGGCCCATGTTGGTCTTGGCTCAGCTTGCAATGTGGGGGACACTGCAGGCTTCAATAATGTAGGTTCAGGCAGTTTTCTGCCGCAGACGATGGCAGGAACAGATGGTTCGACGTCCTGCTCTGCTGAAGATGAAGGTGCCCCTCATGAGGCTTTATCTTTTGCTCTTGGTTACCTTGGAGTGAAGAATCTTTTGACTGTAGAAAGTGTTTGTAGGTCCTTGCGACTTACTGTAAAAAATGATCCTTTGTTGTGGAGGAGCATTCATATTGAAAAACCATTGAATGAGATCAGTGACGATGTCCTCTTGCAATTGACTAGCAGGGCTCAAGGTAACTTACAATGCTTGAGTTTGTTAGAGTGCACCCGCATCACGGATGACGGTTTGAGGAGGGTACTTGACTCTAATCCACTTTTGACAAAGGTCAGTTGTTCAATTCATTTTACTTTATTGTCTCTTAAGAGATATATTTGTTTGTGGTGCTCGCCATAATGTTATTTTTATTGTATGCTTATTGATATTAACATTTTGCTCTTTAGCACATTCCAATGACCCCTTGCTTTTGTTTCCTGAGCAATAGAAGTTGCATTTTTATGCCATTTATTCCTGGTATTTTGTGTGGAAGACTCAAAAGTTTGGTCAGAAATGGCATAAATTGCTTATTGATGCCTGTCACAATGCAGCCTGACAATCACTTAGAGCTAATATGTACTTCCTAAATGCACTCTTATTGATGGCACATTGATCACTTGCATGTTTGCGTATGTGATACAATATATGATTCACACTTGTTTTGTTTAATGACCACAATCTCAGTTTGGATGTAGTTCTATCACCATTATTGCCTTATTTTAAATTGTAAGCAGAATCTGAACTTCTGATTGTCATTGTATTGTTTGCATTGCCTAACTTAGAGGAGTTAAAGCAGGTTTCAGCGGTTTTAGCTTTTATTTGTAGTAGTTTGAATTGCTTATGGAAATGTTAATCTTTATTTGATGCGCTTTTTTTTCCTGTTGGGCTGCTGGCAGGCTGTTTGGTTCTGTCCTTCTCATTTTCGTTATTGGCTGCCTTGTGCTAAATACTCTTGCAAGATATACCTGTTGAGAGCAGGATCAGTACCCTTTTGCTACTAATAGTTTTTGTTCTCTCTTTTTTGGATAAGGTCCCTTTTGCTGCTAATAGTATGTGCTTGAATGTACAATGGTGTACTTAATCTTGTTTTTACTTCATGCAGCTATTTGTTCCTGCATGTACAAGACTAAGTATTGAGGGCGTTGTAAATATGTTGAAGTCCTTTAACTCTAAAAGAGGTAAAATGGGTATAAAGCACCTGAGAATTGGTGGCCTTTATGGAGTGACTCATGAACATGTTGAAGAACTCAGGTTTCTGCTAGGTGCAGATTGCCAGACGCAGCAAAATAATGTTTACAAACCCCATTTCTTTTCTCGGAGGAATATTTATCGTTTATCTGATGACAATCGGGCTATTGATGTTCAAATATGCCCTAGATGTGGAAAAATGAGAATGGTCTATGATTGTCCTGCAGAGGGTTGTCAAGTGAAAGATCAAGCTACTCAAGAATGTAGGGCCTGCTCACTTTGCATCTTACGCTGCAGTCAGTGTGGCAGATGTATAAATAACACTGAATATGAGGAAACTTTTTGTTTGGAATTGCTTTGCTCTGATTGCTTTAGGCAGCCTTTGAAGTGCGAAGATAAGCAGGAGGGAGGAGGGGCTGGTTCCTGTGACGGAGAGCAAATTTAAAGTTTGACCGCTGAGGATTAGATCTATGTGCTATCTACGTGTTTAAACCGCTGAGGAGTAAATCTATGTGCTATCTACTTGTTTAATTGGGCTTTTTCTGAGAAAGAATATTAAGCAGCCAATTGACTGCTATCAGTTTGTGTAAGACTTGCCGAACCAGTTGAACTGGTATGTTTGTTGGACTGTTTTCAGCAAAATAACATACTTCACTCATTGTTTAAATTTCACTTGAATGTTTAGTGCTTTGGATGAAGTGAACAGTAGTTCTGCTTCAAAGAGAATTTTCTGGAGACTTGTTCGAAATTCTTTAATTTTTTAAAGAATGTCCTTTAACTTAATACTAGATGCATTTGCGGGTGAGATTCAAAAATAGCCAGATTTACAAGTGGTAATTGAAAAATAGCCACAATTTCAAAAGTAATAGAAATTTAGTCACTTTTCATGTAAAGATAAATGTGAACGAAAATACTGTTCAAACTCCGAAAAATATTCCAGTATAATATATTGGAGTTCGAATTTTTTACATGTGAACTTCCAGCATAATATATTGGTCCAGCATAATATGTTGGAAGTTCACTTTCCGTGTTGCAGTAAAATGTAGTTATTTTTTAATAATTTTGCAAACGCTGACTATTTTTTAATTACCAGTTCAAAAACTGGCTAGCCCCGTGCTATTTTTACTGCATTTGGTCGTGCAACATGCACGGGGCCAAGATTAATGGTGAATCACGTTCAACAAAAGAAAATGATAAATTGATAAAAAAGGAATACCAACAAGTAATCTATGTGTTGTAGTTTAAAGATTTATTTGCAGGAACGGCTTCATCAACCAACTAATATATTTCAACTGCAAAAAGAAAGAAAAGATTCCTCCATCTAATTCAGTTTTTTCCCCTTCCCCGGATTATCTTACAAAAGAAATAATAAGAGTGAGACTTTACCATTCTGCTACACAACTAAAGAGGATTCTTTGCCAGTAGCATCTTGAAACATGGTGGATACTTCCTGCAGTTGAAAATCATATATTAGGGGGGAAAACGAAGTAATTAATTAGTGAAAACAACAGAGAAAACCTGATAATCAATGTCCATCATGTCCTCGTTTTCAATGTATGATGTAAAGAACAAATTAGATAGTCAAAAGAGGTCAAGCGGAATAACGAATAGTATATTTACACAGGAAAATAGTAAATTGACTATTACATTAGGAGCATATAAAGGGTTTTTCGGATTTAAACAGTCAGAGTTAGACTGCATCAAGATATTTTAGAGAAAAGGAATTCGGCAAGTCATCTTTTCTTCCTAGAACTATCCTCATCTCTATACTAATTTGACAATAGATAGAGTTCATTATGGACTTTCATCTTCGTCGAAGTTTCATCTACAGCATAAGAGGTTAAGTGCCGAGTAGTTTCCCACATGATTTACTTCCTCAGTTGAGGCTTGACACTCATGCGTAGGGTGTCATCTTCCACATATATCACAAGCTGCATGAGGCTCACTTTGTATCGAGGCTAAGGTCAACTTCCTTATTTCTTTGGGCATAACATCAAGTTGTACCTGCACAAATGTGTTAGCATCAACCCGGTGAACACCAATTGATCTCCTTCTTTCTACACTCTAAGAGGGTCATTGATTAGCATCTTCAGATAACTCATCAAGAATTATAACTATCTTTTCTGGAGTCTTCTTCATCAACGGGCCTCCAGCTGCATTGGTCAATGTTCTACGTGAGACCGGTGTCAATCCATCCCAAAAGTCCTGGAGTTGCATCCAGAGTTCAATTCTTCTATATTGGCACTTTCGAACAATCTCCTTAAACCCCTCCCATGCTTCAAAAACAATTTCCGTATCTTTCTAGAAGAAGTTATGGATTTTCCTTCTAAACTTTCCCGTTTTAGCTGAGGAAAAATATTTATCAAGGAATTTTCTAGTTATCTCCTCCCAAGTTCTAATTGATCTCGTGGGTAAGCTTCGAAGCCACTGCTTTGCATCATCTTTAAGAGAAAAATGGAATGCCCTTAGATACATTTCATCTTGTGATACACCATTATATTGAAAGGTGTTTATAATCTCCTTGAAGTCCATTAGATGTTGTAACGACCCGACCGGCCGTTTTGAGAGTAATAATCCCGGTTCTCTATTTACTGTTTCCCCCATATCTCTCTCTGCTTATGTGACCTGTCGGGAGGCTTCGTTTTGGTTTTTAGAGTGTTTTGGGATACTTAGTCCCTAGAACGTGAGCTTAAGTCTTAAGATTTTGACCGTAGTCGGAACTGTGTGAAGACGACTCCAAAATGGAGTTCCGTCGGTTCTGTTAGCTCCGTTGGGTGATTTTGGACCTTGGGACGTGTCCGGATTGTGTTTTGGAGGTCTGTAGCTCATTTAGGCTTGAAATGGCGAAAAATAATTTTTTGGAGATTTGGACCAGTAGTGAAAATTGATATCGGGGTCGGAATCCAGTTCCGAAAATTTTTATAGCTCCATAATGTTGAATATGACTTGTGTACAAAATTTGGGGTCAATCAGACGTGGTTTGGTTGGTTTTGGCATCGATTGTCGAATTTGAAAGTTTCAAGTTCTTTAGGTTTGAATTGGAGGGTGATTTGTGATTTTAGCATTGTTTGATGTGGTTTGAGGGCCCGACTAAATTCGTATGGTGTTTTAAGATTGGTTGGTATGTTTTGGTCGAGGTCCCGGGGGCCTCGGGTGAGTTTCGGGTGGTTAATGGACTTGGAATGGAAGTTGAGAAATTTTTGAAGTTTGATCTTTTGCTGGTATGATCACACCTGCGAGGGTATTAGCCGCATGTGCGAGGCCTCAAGTGCGGTAGGTTGAGTGCAGGTGCGGAAGGGGGAGATCAGGAGAGGTCGTAGGTGCGATGGTTTCTCCGCACCTGGCGATAGTGAACGACAAATGTGAGTAGTGTTCAAGGAGGGTGTAGTCACTTGTATCCCAAATGCTTATCCTACCCTTCCCTAAGCCTACATTAGAATCTTAAAATGTCCTTATGAGATCTTCAACCGAATGTTCTTGAATAGGCGGCGAATTAAAATAAGGGCAGGCTTATGGTATGATATTTTGTAACACTTGAAATTCTTTGATGAGAATGAGTGTCTTTGTGCATTTGTCCCTTATGTTGTTATTGTAAATATGGTAATTTTGTGACTTTCTTTCTTGTGAGGGCACATGAATTATGATGGATTGGTAACATTGATATATTTTGAATTGAGTAAAGTGAGCATATGTAGTAGACTGGTGCTTTTGAGTCACTTCTTGAGGCTTGGTTGTTGTCACTTAATTATTTTGAAACTCCATTGCATTCTTGAGATTGTTTTATATGAGGGAGTTGTTTGGTTGAAGTTCAGATGCTTGAGCATAATTATTAGTACCAACCAAAACCATAAGTGTTGTGCTTAATTGGAGAATCTGATTTGAAGATGATAACGATGCTAATTGAGCTTTAAATATTAGAGCCTCATTAAATTTTTGGTTTTGATTTGCTTGAGGACAAACAAAAGCTTTAAGTTGGAATGTTGATGAGTGGTGAATTTACCACTCATCTTAGTCTCCATTCCTCAGTTTTTGTGGCCTTTAATTATAAAATGAGGTGATTTATGGTGTGCATTGCTAGATTTTCAGGTAAATGAAGTCTCGAAGAGAATTGAAATTAAATGAAGTGGATTCGTGCAAAAAGAGTGAAAGAAGTACAAAAATCTCCAGTGGAATTTCATCTGCGCGAACCATCCGCATTTGCAGTCTCGCATCTGCAAGAAATGGTTCGCATCTGAGGAAGAAGACTTGCAAGGCAGAAATCGCATCTGCGATTGATGAACCGCTTCTACGGTTGCACTTCTACACTTGAAGACCGCTTTTGCGGACACGCTTCTACGGAATAGCCATTTCCACTAAACATCACTTCTACGAGCAGGAATCTGCATCTACGGAGCCGCGCCTGCGATGATTGTTCCGCAGGTGCGGCCAACAGGCTTCAGACCTGGGCAAGATTGACAATTCACATTTTCTCCATTCGAAACCTACAAATACACGACCTAGCTTATTGGAAACATATCTTTGGCATCTTTGGCACATCTTTGGCCAGTCTCTGCACATCATTAATATCTCTTGAGAGAGAACACAAGTTTTGGAGCTAGGGTTCTTGCACACACACTTGGGCCTTGAAGATTTGAAGCTTTTGGTTGAGAATTTCTTATCCATTTATGTTCATTTCTTCATATATCTAAGTGTGTAGTATTTTTTCCGACACTTAAATCTTGTTTATGGGAATATTCATATTTTAAGTGTGGATTAAATATCTTGTTGTGCTTATGTATTGAACGATTTTTATTTATTATGAAGTGAATTATTGTTTATTTAATTATTCTTGTTCTTAAATGTTTTCAAATGGATTAGATAACCCTAGGACTCGCCTATTCACTTCAAATTAATTTTGAGAGAGATAATTTGGGGTTGGAAAAGATTAATTAACAAGAACTTGAGGCGCTAACCCTCACTTTATAGATTCTACCTAGGTATAGGATTGAACTACTTGTAGCCATATTCGGGTGTGCTTAATCTCTTAATTCTTTTTGGAATAATTCAGTTAGGAAGTCTTGTTAGTCTTCGGAAGAAGCTAATATAGAATTATTACCTGAGGCTAATTAACATAAACTCACTCATATTTGTAAAATAGTGAAATACATTGGATCGTTACTTGAGTATAATTCCCAATGCATCCATGCTTGTAACCATTGATCATTTTACTTGTTTTCTAGGTTAGGTTACATTTTCGCAATTAGTTATAAATATTTTCTCAAAACCATTTTAAGTGTTTATCTTAGCATAATAAGTGATAATTCTCTTACACGCCTAATCGCTTACATATTTATCTCTGTGGGATTCGATCCCAACTCATAGTTGGGTAAATTATATTTCATGCGACCGTGTCCATTGACTTATTAGAAGTGGATTTGGACGTCATCATCGGGTCGTTACATTCTCCACCTCTTAAACAAACATGCGTTCTCGAACGGATCGAGAATCATACCCGGAGTGCTGAATAGGTGTGAATATCTACTCCGCATGTCCTCCTCGGTCTCCCAAGTCGGCTCCTCGACTGGTTGACCCCTCCACTGGACCTTTACCGCAGAAATCTTCTTAGGCCTCAACTGGAGAACCTACCTGTCAATAATAGCAACTGGCTCCTCTTTGTAACCCAAGCTCTCATCTAGATGAACAGTGCTGTAATCTAACACATGCGACCTGTCAACATGGTTTCTCTGGAGCATAGACACATGGAAGACCAGATGAACTCCCGATAGACTGGGAAGCAAAGGAAGCTCATAAGCAACCTCCCCAACTTGTCTCAACACCTCAAATGGGCTAATAAACCTTGGGCTCAGCCTTCCATTCTTTCTGAACCTCATGATTCCTTTCACCGGGGAGACTTTCAAGAGAACCTTCTCGCTCACCATAAATGATAAATCACACGCCTTCTGATCCGCGTAACTCTCTTAGTTGGACTGTGCTGTGCGAAGTCGCTCCTGAATCAACTTTACCTTTTTCAAGACATCATTCACTAAATATATGCCATATAGCTTAGCCTCGTCGGGCTCAAACCATCCGACGGGCGAACGATATCACAGACCATATAGGGCCTCAAATGGAGCCATCTCAATACTAGACTGATAACTGTTGTCATAAGCAAACTCGGCCAAAGGCAAGAATCAATCCCACTGCCCTCCGAAGTCAATCACACTTGCTCTGAGCATATCCTCCAGGATCTGAACTGTCCGCTTCGACTGCCCGTCGGTCTGCTGATGAATGGCTGTGCTGAGCTCTACTCAGGTGCCCAACTCACTCTGTATCGCTCTCTAAAATTGTGAAGTGAACTGAGGGCCTCTATCTGAAATGATGAAAATAGGCACACCATGCAACCGGACAATCTCATGAATGTAAATCTGGGCCAATCTCTACGAAGAGTACGTAGACACAACCAGAATAAGGTATGCCGACTTGGTCAGCCTGTCGACAATGACCCAAATGGCATCAAACTTCCTCAACGTCCGTGGCAACCCAACCACAAAGTCCATAGTGATGCGCTCCCATTTCCACTCTGGTATAACCATCTGCTGGAATAGGCCACCTGGACTCTGGTGCTCATACTTAACTTGCAGAAAATTTAGACACCTCGCTACATACTCAACTATGTCCTTCTTCCTCCGCTGCCACCAATAATGCTTCCTCAGGATCGCGATACATCTTCGTAGCAGCAAGATGAATAGAATATCAAAAACTGTGTGCCTCCTCTAGAATCTTCTCCCTCAAGCGATCAACATTAGGAACACATAAGCGACTCTAGATTCGTAGAACACCATCCTCGCCGATAGTAACCTCCTTTGCACCACCCCCGTCGTACCGTTTCTCTAAGAACCAGAAGGTGCGGATCATCGTACTGATCAGCCTTGATCCGCTAAAATAATGAAGACTGAGCCACAACACATGCAAGAAATCGACTGGGCTCTGAAATATCAAACCTCACAAGTCTGTTAGCCAAGGACTGAATATCCAAAGCCAATAGGCTCTCCTCCTCCGAAATGAATGCCAAGCTACCCATACTCTCGGCCTTTTTGCTCAAGGCATCCGCAACCACATTCGCCTTGCCCCGATGATAAAGGATGGTAAAGGTGAAAATGCCTCCTCAAGGATATATAAAATCGTCCAACAAGTGAGAGAAGTGAACAATATAACTAAAATCCTGACTTTTAAAAAGTCTCCGCCCAGGTCTGCCTTCATGGCAATCGCAGACAAGCCCTCGCGATCGCGAAGGAAAAACTAAAAAAACTAGGAAAAACCTTCTACGCGATCGCGAGAACTCACTCGCGAACGCGATACCTTGGGTCGTCTTCTCTTCGCGAACGCGTGCCTCCAAGCGTGAACGCGAAAGGCAAATGGGTTGCCCAGGACAAGGCCCAAGTCTTATTCGCGAACGTGACCAGTGGACTGCGAATGCGAAGGCCACTAGTCCCATGCCTCCACGAGCGCGACCCCTGCTTTGCGAACGTGAAGGGAAATATCACCTAGCCCCAAATCCTTCTTCGCGACCGCGAGCGTTCTTCCGCGTTCACAAAGAAAGAAACCAGAATAGAACACCAGCAAATTTTTGTACATAGCTCCGAGCGGTCCGAAACTCACCCCAGCAACTCGGGACCCCGTCCAAATGCACCAACAAGTGCATGAACATAATACAGACCTGTTCGAACTCTCAAAACACGTAAAACAATATCAAAACTAAGAATCGTACCCCAAAACAAAATTGAATCAAGTTATGAACTTCAAGCTTTTCAACTTACTCCGAACACGCCGAATCATACTTAGACTACTTGGAATGACACCAAATTTCGCGTACAAGTCATAAATCACCATACGGAACTATTTCCAGGCTCGAAATTTAAATGGACCTCGATAACACCAAAGTCTACTCCAAACCAAATTTGAAGAACTAGAAAACCTTCAATGCGCCAACTTTCTACATTAAGCGCCGAAGTGCTCTCGGGTCATCCGAAACCCGATCTGAACACACGCCAAGTCCAAAATCATCATACAAATCTATTGGAACCGTCAAATCCCGGTTCCGTAGTCGTTTACTCAAAACGTTGACTCAAGTCAAACTTGAACATCATAGGCCACTAATAATGAACCAAGTATTCCGGTTCAACCCGAACCCTTCCAAATCCAAGTCAACCATCCCCGCAAGTCATAAAATAGTAAAGGCATATATGGAGAGTTTTAATTAGGAGAACGGGAATCTAAAAAGAAAAACGACCGGTCGGATCGTTACATTTTATTTCCTCCATTAATGTAGTTTTGTAGTAGTACACAAAGCAGCCATTAAAGCATCTCCTTAAGCTCTCTTGAATCTGTGTAAATTATTTTTTTGCATGCTCGCTGCCTTGCTGGCGTTTCGCCGGAGTTTCACCATCTCCAGCCAGCTCTTTTCCCCTTTAAAACTACACCAAACCTCCATTAACACACCACATAAAGCTCTCAAATCAGCCCCAAAACGTCACCCTGTTCAGCCGTAAAACAACTTCCAATAGCTGTTTTCTTCCACTAGATCACACCCCCAACACCACCCTTTTTTCATTGAAAATGGCTGCTTAAGAACACCACTGTTTTAGCCCCAACAACCAGCTACTAAACCATCCGAAAACAGTCACCAAATCATCTCCCAAACCCACCCCAGAACCTCTCGCACAAACACGCCTAGAGGTTCTCGAAACAGTAAGGTTTTTCGTCGAGGTTGTCATCGAGAAGCTCTTGTTCGAGGTCTTGATTCGAGGTTCCGGTCTTAAGTCGATTTTGGTCTAGGATCTGTCATCGGAGCTCTTGTACGAGTCATGACTCATCGTTGTATGAATTTTGCTGGAGGCTTTGTTCAATAAAAAATCGTTGCTTCAGTTGAGGTCCATCCTCAATTTTCCTTTACTATTGATTAGTTGAATATTATGTTTGTTTGCTTATGATAAATCATTTATTTCTTTATTTTAGTTAAAAACCCTTGAATGAGTATTGAGTGCTTGATTGAATTGTTGGATCTTGAAAACAAAAGGAATTCTAACTGCATGAAGCCATGAAATTTATTTTACTCATTAGTGTTACTGGTCCATTAATCGTTAGCTTACTGGGTTTGGGTTCGGAATAAATTGGGACGATTTGGTTGTCTAAAGTTGAAATAGGCCTGCCATATTTTGTTTGGTAATAATAAAAAGATTATGTAAAGTTAGGAGAACTCCATTTTAAATACCTACTGTTTTAATACAAATATTTTTGAGATGGTACTATTAATTAATTTTTTGATAGTGTATTTGTCTACTGTTTCTTGTAGATATTTTCTTGTTTTAACTTCTTTTGTTTCATCTTTAATTAGGATTCAATAAATCATTGAAATAGAATAGTAAGAACTCGCTAAGTTGTAAATAATTCATAGTAGTTTGTTAATAATTTAAAGGACTAATGATTCCTCACAACTTCATATCCATAAATCTCGAGGTTCACAATCATCCCAAACATTAGAAAAATAAATAATTTATTAATACCGTAGCTTCCGTTAGGCGCAATTAATAATACATTATCGTTACTATGGGTAAGGTTCCATTGGCATAGTCAAGATACGTAACTCTAAATTCGAATACACGCTTGTGACTCGATCCCATCTTCAAAATAATAATAAAAATAAAAATAAACATGTTGTAAATCGCGGGTACGTTTTACGTGGCGAAATTTACAATGTGTGCAAAAACAACAGGTGCGTAACAACACGACTTGTTCGACATAAATTCCATAAATATTTTAAATATATATTAAAAGCGGTAAAAGTTTAAATGCACAATAGGTTTAAAACATGTAACAATTGGACAATTAAGCGAGGTGTAATCGTAAAGCGACCGTGCTAAAATTACGGAATCCAGGAGTGCCTCAAACCTTCTCCCGGATTAGCAGAATTCTTTACTCAGGTCTTCTGTGTTTCGCAGACTTATACATAGTCACACTTTTCTTGATTTGGGATTTAAAATAAATGGTGACTTGGAACACCAAAATTAATTTATTCCAATAGGCGACTCTTAAAAATTAAATTAAAATAACCCCATTTCAATAATGTTACTTAACTTAGAAAAACTCTTTTTTACTCCTTGTCCCCGTAAAAAGGAGGGGTTCTTTTTACTGGGGAAAAGAACCTGAAATCTCTGGTTCAGGGTTCCGAATTCGAGCTTGTAATGTGATCTATACTTGGCTTTATTGATTGTATGATATTACTGTATTTGTGAGCCTAATATGCTAATTGTCGCTCATTTATCGCTTTGATATGATTTGTATTGTAAAATTGTCTTCTTACGTCTCTCTTTTGAGTCTTCTGAATCTATTGGTGCACACGTGTGCGTGGCCCACTTTATGTTAGAGGTCATACCAATTATAATAGTGTTGGTCCAGTAACTAGGCCAGATAGACTTTCGCGGTCCCGGTACGTTGCTCCCACCTCGGCTCGAGCTGTCCGCTTGGGTAGGCCAGGTCTAAAACTCTCCCCCCTAGGATTTAAACCTAGAATAACATAGCCTCATGTCGGATTGCTAGTAGGTACGTTTACTTGCATCACGTGCATTTGACTTTGGGGACTCAACACAGGGGTTGGGTCAGTCTAGGACAGGTGTACCCAAAATTACAAGATCATCCTGATGCATCTTATGTGCTACCTATGCATTTTTGTTTGATTCAGTTTCTGCATGTTGAGCGACTTCAAAAAAATAAGGAGAAAATTGAGGAAAAACCAGAAGAAAGAAAACAAGAGAGAGAAATTGACCCGATTTCAGAAAAATCTGAAACTCTGTCAAATTTTATTCGAAAAACAGATTGTTACAAAATAAGCTCAAGTTTTTCAAAGTTGTCATCCAATTCCCATTCCTGAAAAAGAAAAGAAAAAAAACGGACCGAACTATGCGGGTATGATTCTCACCGGATGTGAGATACGTAGGCAACCCTCATGGGGTCCGGCGCCCAATTATAAAATTCAAAATATTTTCTTTTAATTCCTTCTCAAAATTCAAAAATATTTTCGTTCTTTTTCAGAAGTTTTTCTTTTGAAAATTGAAAGGAACATTCAAAATTCAAAAATATTTTCTTTTTTCTTTAAAAAGTCTTTCTTTCATAAATTCAAACTCAAAGACCAAAAATCCAAAAAAACATTCTTTCTTCTATAGAAGTCTTTCTTTTGAAAATTCTCAAAAACAAAAAAATTCAAAATCCAAAAACAAATTTCTTTCATCCTTAGAAACGTTTCTTTAGAAAATTTTCCAAACAAAAAAAGAAAACGAAAAATCAAAATCCAAAAATATTTTTCTTTTTCTTTAGAATTCTTTCTTTCATAAATTCAAACTAAAAGACCAAAAATTCAAAAAAAATATTTTCTTTCTTCTATAGAAGTCTTTCTTTCAAAAATTCCCAAAAACAAAAAAAAATCAAAATCCAAAAAATATTTTCTTTCTTCCATAGAAACTTTTCTTTTGAAAATTTTCCAAAAAAAAAAAGAAAATGAAAAATCGAAATTCAAAATTATTTTTCTTCTTCTTTAGAAGTCTTTCTTTCAGAAATTCAAATTAAAAATAAATTTAACTTTAAAATAAAAAGTCCAAAAAACATATCAAAACGAAATCCAAAATATTTTCTTTTTTAGAAGCTTTCATGGTCCAATGTTCATAAAAACTAAAAAAAGAGTAAGTCTATTTATTTTATTCCTGATCTTCCCGAACTACGCAAAGATCTGATTCATGTCCCCACATGATACGTAGACAACCCACATCAGGTTTGATCAAACTATTTAAAAAAGAAAAAGAATGATAATAATAAGGATCGACTGAGTCCATTCTAACGTGTCTTTTATTTTGAATTGTGAAGAAAGTTTGAGGTGGTCGGTGTGTGGTAAACTGGCGACACATCCATAATTCACAAGACCCAAGGGAAAAATGCCAATAATAACTGACCTCGAAGCTGTTACAAGTGCTCGGGAAACTCAGGATCAGAGGGTTCAACAAGTGTCTACTGTGGTTGAGGAAAATAGAATACTGAAACAACAAATGATTGAAATATGTCAAGCATAGGCCAATGGCCAACGACCGCCCTTTTCTATTAATGGTTTCCCAGAGTTCACACCCATCTCGACTACTACCACTCATGTCTCATTGTCTGATCAATCATATCCATCTGGGTTCCGTCTTTAACCCAACTATAGGACTACGGTTGGAACTTCTGTTGTGCGCTCCAAATGTGTGCCATTGGCAACCAATCAGAAAACCACTGCTGTTATGCCCGTCTTCACCATCCCACAACCGACGGTGGTGTAGAGGAGAAATCACGAGTCACAATTTGCTACCCAATAAGAACAGTACCACTCTCCTGAGTACCACTCGTACCTATTTAATCTTCTTACAAAAATTGAGAAGCCTGCCGAAAGATGGCACATGAAGAAATGGTCCAAAAAATGAAAAGCTTAGAATAATAGTTGAAAAACATACAAGGGTTAGCATGTCAGAAGAGTATTACCTTCAGGGATCTATGTATGTTCCCCGATGTTCGTTTGCCATTTGGTTTCTAGACCCCAAAATTTAAAAAGTATGATGGACATGGCGACCCCATAGTCCACCTGAAAAGGTATTGCAATCAGCTAAAAGGCGTGGGAGGAAAGGAAAAATTACTGCTGGCTTATTTCGGGGAAAGCCTTATGGGGGTAGCTTCTAAGTGGTTTATGGATCAAGACACCTCTCGCTGGCATGTTTGGGATGACATGGCCCATGCCTTTGTCAGACAATTCTAATACAACATCGACATCGCCCCGAACCACAATTCCTTTTCAAACATGAAGAAGAAACCAACTGAAAGTTTTAGGGAATATGCCATTAAATAGAGGGAGCAAGCAGCTAGAGCTAAGCCACACATGGATTAACACGAGTTGATCACTGTCTTCTTCAGGTCAAGAGCCAGATTATTTTCAAAACATGATGTCGGCAGTGGGCAAATCCTTCTCGAAAGCAATCAAAATTGGGCAAATGGTTAAGAATGGCCTTAAGACAGGCAGAATTATAAGTCAAGTAATTATCAAAGCCGCAACTCAAGCTGTCCAGATTGAATTTGGTAATCTTAGTGATACGAATGAGAAGGATGAAGAAACCATGATGACATCAGGGTCGAGAAGAGGTCCTAGGAGAACATCTCGAAGGTTAAAGCAGCGTCGCCTGGTTTTCTAATGATTCCCCTGAGCACTACTATCCATCTTATAACTCACAATACTCCGTCGCTACACCTCAGTATGTTGTCCAGCCACTAAGATACCCCCGAAGGCGAGCAACACCGTAAAACTTTTCTTAGCCTCCACAAAATTTTCAAGCGCCCTATAACCCACATCCAAGCCAGGAATATATAGGGTAATAAAGGCTGAAAGATAATTTTACACCAATAGGAGAGTCCTATGCAAGCTTGTATGAGAAATTAAAGCATTATGGCATGATCGCACTGATTCCTCCAAATTATGTGGACCCATGTGCAAGAAGCTTTGACCCTTCTAAAAGGTGTGAATACCATTCAAATGACCAGGGGCACACTGTTGAAAGCTGTCAGGATTTGAAAAAAGAAATATAAAGGATGATTAAGGATAAACTAATTGTGATCCAAGACAGTGACATCCAGAATATTACGCACACATGATGACACACACTTGGTGGGAATGATACGTGGTGACATGGAGTATGGAAATCATCTTGAGACCTCTGGAAAGTCAATTACAAGGAAATATCATATGTCATCAGTCCTTAATTGGCGGGTAATGTTGAAGACGAGTTGATCAAAGGGGTCGAGAACTTGATGATTGAAGTTGATGAGATTGAGATTGGAGAAGGCCATGGTGACTCCGATGAGCAAATTTATGGCTAAATGTCAATCTTAGCAATTGAAATATCATTCCCTCATCACTAGGAAGGAATCCTGGTAGCTTTCTTTGATGTATTTTTCTATTATCTGGGTTATTTCAGGGTAGTGATCTAGTTTTTATTTGTTTTATTGAGTCAAACCCTTATTTTCCTATATTTTATCTATGTGAGTCTTGTCTATTTGTTCTGTTGATATTTTCATTATCTAGGTTATTTAAGGGTTGTAACTCGGATTTTAGGTTGTTTGTATTGTTGTCAAACCCTTCCATCCTTTACTCAATGAAATACAGTTTGTCCTTTTGTGTCATTCTGTGTTTAGTTCTTTTCCTGCTAGTTCTAGTGACATGAGATGCATACGGAATCTTTGGCCAGATCTTAGAAAACTGATTTAGTTTTGAACTGGATAACTGAGAACAAGAAACTTTTGAGTATTAATAATATAACGACCCCAAAATCCTTCTGAAGGATGTCGTGACGGCACCTAGTCTCTACGACTAGGTAAACCTAAAAATTAACAAAAACAAAACAGATATACAATTACAAGTTACTGAAAGCGACTGAATAATAGACAAATGCTTCTGAAAATAGAATCTCACAAGTACACACCCGAAAAACTGGTGGAACTAAGTAATAATCTATATAGAATGCAACTAGAGTACTACTACATCATTATCCGAAAGGAAATACAACAGTAATGAAAATAAGGGAAGGTGACTCCGAGGCCTGCGGACGTCGAGCAGGCATACCTTGAAGTCTCTGGTAAAATCAGCTAGCAAGAACTCTCTAACTACCGGCACGAGCGGGCGTACCTGGATCTGCACAAAAAAATTTGCAGAAGCATAGTATGAGTACACCACAACGGTACCCAGTAAGTATCAAGCCTAACCTCAGTAGAGTAGTGACGAGGTCAGGTCAAGACATCTATTAGGATATGAAATAGAAAATATAAAAATGTAATACAGATAAGTAACGGAAAATGAAGAATAACTGATACAGATCAAGATAATAGTAAGAACTAGTACCGGAAGTTAACAATAGAAGTAGCATAAAAGAAACAACTAAAGTGGTACAAAGATCATGTATGGACTACAACTACTAGAATGATAAAGAGTGAAGCAACAAAAAATATTCCTTCCACAACACTTTGCAACATGAAATAAACAGCAAGAACCACAACGAGGTGTCGCCTCGTGTATAATGAAATCAAACCGAGGTAGCGCCTCGTATTCACATTACACAATTTCAATACGCTGTATGTGTCTTACATTTGAAAATAGATTTTGAAAACAGTTTTTCCGAAATAGGTACAAGCACTTTAGCCCACCTTATGACATCACATGGCTTCACGTAGTTCCCTTACAAGCAACACGCACATAAGTCCCACCTTATACCGCCGCATGCACATCAACCCAAGCCTTATACTGCCGCATGCGCATCAATATCATGTCACAATAACAACTCGCACCACAAGTGCCCACATATCACAACTTGCCAACAACAACATTATAAATGTTTCCACAACAATAGCCTAAGGCCCCACCACAACGTATGCAAGGATACCAACAACAATAATGGATGAAAAATGCTTAATAAGATAGATGTTTCAACAGTAACCAACATTGCCTCAACGTATTAATGACTTTCACAAATTCAATACCAAATAACTCAACAATGAGAAAATAATGTATAACCACGATATTAGATAAAACTAGCTCACAATAGAGGAAATAATTTTCAAGAATGAATCTCAAATAATGGGAGTCAACAAGTAAAGGGGACAACATGAACAATTAATTCAAATAATGATAACTAACAATGAAGAGATAACATGTAACAATAAAGAGGCAACAAGTTCAACTAAAGCATGCGAGCAATTTAGCAAGTAGGATGTAGAACAAATACTAAACAAGCCAACTAAGGAATTTAAGGTTAATCTAACACAATTAAGGATGATTTGACTATAAGAATTTAGTGCATAATACGGCATTTCAATTAAAGCATGGAAATAGTCTAAGTAGCCTAAACCGATCAAATACTACGTAAAACCGATGTACCCACTCGTCACCTTGCGTACACAGATTTTACTTAGCACAATTGAATCAAACAATACCAATCCTAAGGGGTAATTCCCCCACACGAAGTTAGGCAAGACACTTACCTCAACTAGGCCAATTTAACACTCGAAAATAGCTTTTCCCTTATAATCCGCCTCCACATGGCTCAAATCTAACCAAAATCAACTCAATATCATCAAACAATGCTAGGCCAATTCAACACTCAGAAATAGCTTTTTCCTTAAAATCCGCTTCGACACGGCTCAAATCTAACTACAATCGACTCAAAATCATAAAGTTAAGATTTTTACAATTTCCCAAAAAGTCAACAAAAGTAAACCTGAGGCCCGCCCGGTCAAAACCCGGGTCTAATGGTAGATTATGTCTACCCATGACCCCACGAGTTCATATATATGATTAGTTTAAAAATTCGAGTCCAAATCGACTCTCAAAACTCAATTTCTTATTTTTCAAAAACTTTACAAAGTTTCATAAATTTCTACTTCGAATCACATGATTTTGATGTTACAATGTAAGATATGTTGATGAAATATGATTAGAAATAGATTAGAATCATTCACCCAAGGTTTGGTGATGAAAACCCCGTCTTCCAAATTGCCTCCGACCGAGTCTGGGATTCAAAAATGAGAGAATGAACTCAAACATCCCGTCCTCAGCTATTTGATAAGTTGCAGATGTCGCAATTGCGACATGGGCTCGCAATTGCGAACAAAGCCACGCAATTACAGCACTGAAGNTAAGTAGCCTAAACCGGTAAAATACTACGTAAAACCCGTGTACCCACTCGTCACCTTGCGTACACAGATTTTACTTAGCACAATTGAATCAAACAATACCAATCCTAAGGGGTAATTCCCCCACACGAAGTTAGGCAAGACACTTACCTCAACTAGGCCAATTTAACACTCGAAAATAGCTTTTCCCTTATAATCCGCCTCCACATGGCTCAAATCTAACCAAAATCAACTCAATATCATCAAACAATGCTAGGCCAATTCAACACTCAGAAATAGCTTTTTCCTTAAAATCCGCTTCGACACGGCTCAAATCTAACTACAATCGACTCAAAATCATAAAGTTAAGATTTTTACAATTTCCCAAAAAGTCAACAAAAGTAAACCTGAGGCCCGCCCGGTCAAAACCCGGGTCTAATGGTAGATTATGTCTACCCATGACCCCACGAGTTCATATATATGATTAGTTTAAAAATTCGAGTCCAAATCGACTCTCAAAACTCAATTTCTTATTTTTCAAAAACTTTACAAAGTTTCATAAATTTCTACTTCGAATCACATGATTTTGATGTTACAATGTAAGATATGTTGATGAAATATGATTAGAAATAGATTAGAATCATTCACCCAAGGTTTGGTGATGAAAACCCCGTCTTCCAAATTGCCTCCGACCGAGTCTGGGATTCAAAAATGAGAGAATGAACTCAAACATCCCGTCCTCAGCTATTTGATAAGTTGCAGATGTCGCAATTGCGACATGGGCTCGCAATTGCGAACAAAGCCACGCAATTACAGCACTGAAGCTTGGGGAAAATCTTCGCAAATGCAAAGATTGGATCGCATTTGCGACCATTGTTGCCCTAGCAGTTGCGACAAAGTCATTGCAATTGCGAACCTAGCACATCCCCAAAACCTTCGCAAATGCGAACACTGGGTTTGCAAATGTGAACCCAGTCGACTTGGCTTATCTTCGCAAATACGAAAGCAGACCTCACAATTGCGATAGCTGAGGCTTGAGCAGAAAACTAGCAACCTAATATTCTAACAACACTCCGCTAAGCATCTGAAACTCACCCGAGCCCCCGAGGCTCCAAACCAAACATCCACACAAGTCTACAAATATCATATAAACTCGCTCGCGCGATCAAAATACAAAAATAACATCTAAAACTACGAATTGAACTCAAAAATGCATGATTTTCAAAGAGATTTTCAAGAATTTCTAAAATTTCAACTAAGCGTCTGAATCCTATAACCCACATCCAAGCCATGAATGTAGAGGGGAACAAAGGTTGAAAGATAGTTTTACACCAATTGGAGAGTCCTATGCAAGCTTGTTTGAGAAATTAAAGCAATATGGCATGATCGCACCTATTCCTCCAAATTCTGTGGACCCACGTGCAATAAGCTTTGACCCTTCTAACAGGTGTGAATACCATTCCAATGCCTAGGGGCATAATGTTGAAAGCTGTCAGGATTTGAAAAGAGAAAGAGAAAGGATGATCCAGGAAAAACTAATTGTGATCCAAGACAGTGATACCCAGAATATCGTGCACACATGATGGCACTCACTTTGTGGGGATTATACGGGGTGACATGGAGTATGAAAATCCTCTTGAGACCTCTGGAAAGTCAATTGCATTGAAATATCATATGTCGTCAGTCCTGNAATTCACAAGACCCAAGGGAAAAATGCCAATAATAACTGACCTCGAAGCTGTTACAAGTGCTCGGGAAACTCAGGATCAGAGGGTTCAACAAGTGTCTACTGTGGTTGAGGAAAATAGAATACTGAAACAACAAATGATTGAAATATGTCAAGCATAGGCCAATGGCCAACGACCGCCCTTTTCTATTAATGGTTTCCCAGAGTTCACACCCATCTCGACTACTACCACTCATGTCTCATTGTCTGATCAATCATATCCATCTGGGTTCCGTCTTTAACCCAACTATAGGACTACGGTTGGAACTTCTGTTGTGCGCTCCAAATGTGTGCCATTGGCAACCAATCAGAAAACCACTGCTGTTATGCCCGTCTTCACCATCCCACAACCGACGGTGGTGTAGAGGAGAAATCACGAGTCACAATTTGCTACCCAATAAGAACAGTACCACTCTCCTGAGTACCACTCGTACCTATTTAATCTTCTTACAAAAATTGAGAAGCCTGCCGAAAGATGGCACATGAAGAAATGGTCCAAAAAATGAAAAGCTTAGAATAATAGTTGAAAAACATACAAGGGTTAGCATGTCAGAAGAGTATTACCTTCAGGGATCTATGTATGTTCCCCGATGTTCGTTTGCCATTTGGTTTCTAGACCCCAAAATTTAAAAAGTATGATGGACATGGCGACCCCATAGTCCACCTGAAAAGGTATTGCAATCAGCTAAAAGGCGTGGGAGGAAAGGAAAAATTACTGCTGGCTTATTTCGGGGAAAGCCTTATGGGGGTAGCTTCTAAGTGGTTTATGGATCAAGACACCTCTCGCTGGCATGTTTGGGATGACATGGCCCATGCCTTTGTCAGACAATTCTAATACAACATCGACATCGCCCCGAACCACAATTCCTTTTCAAACATGAAGAAGAAACCAACTGAAAGTTTTAGGGAATATGCCATTAAATAGAGGGAGCAAGCAGCTAGAGCTAAGCCACACATGGATTAACACGAGTTGATCACTGTCTTCTTCAGGTCAAGAGCCAGATTATTTTCAAAACATGATGTCGGCAGTGGGCAAATCCTTCTCGAAAGCAATCAAAATTGGGCAAATGGTTAAGAATGGCCTTAAGACAGGCAGAATTATAAGTCAAGTAATTATCAAAGCCGCAACTCAAGCTGTCCAGATTGAATTTGGTAATCTTAGTGATACGAATGAGAAGGATGAAGAAACCATGATGACATCAGGGTCGAGAAGAGGTCCTAGGAGAACATCTCGAAGGTTAAAGCAGCGTCGCCTGGTTTTCTAATGATTCCCCTGAGCACTACTATCCATCTTATAACTCACAATACTCCGTCGCTACACCTCAGTATGTTGTCCAGCCACTAAGATACCCCCGAAGGCGAGCAACACCGTAAAACTTTTCTTAGCCTCCACAAAATTTTCAAGCGCCCTATAACCCACATCCAAGCCAGGAATATATAGGGTAATAAAGGCTGAAAGATAATTTTACACCAATAGGAGAGTCCTATGCAAGCTTGTATGAGAAATTAAAGCATTATGGCATGATCGCACTGATTCCTCCAAATTATGTGGACCCATGTGCAAGAAGCTTTGACCCTTCTAAAAGGTGTGAATACCATTCAAATGACCAGGGGCACACTGTTGAAAGCTGTCAGGATTTGAAAAAAGAAATATAAAGGATGATTAAGGATAAACTAATTGTGATCCAAGACAGTGACATCCAGAATATTACGCACACATGATGACACACACTTGGTGGGAATGATACGTGGTGACATGGAGTATGGAAATCATCTTGAGACCTCTGGAAAGTCAATTACAAGGAAATATCATATGTCATCAGTCCTTAATTGGCGGGTAATGTTGAAGACGAGTTGATCAAAGGGGTCGAGAACTTGATGATTGAAGTTGATGAGATTGAGATTGGAGAAGGCCATGGTGACTCCGATGAGCAAATTTATGGCTAAATGTCAATCTTAGCAATTGAAATATCATTCCCTCATCACTAGGAAGGAATCCTGGTAGCTTTCTTTGATGTATTTTTCTATTATCTGGGTTATTTCAGGGTAGTGATCTAGTTTTTATTTGTTTTATTGAGTCAAACCCTTATTTTCCTATATTTTATCTATGTGAGTCTTGTCTATTTGTTCTGTTGATATTTTCATTATCTAGGTTATTTAAGGGTTGTAACTCGGATTTTAGGTTGTTTGTATTGTTGTCAAACCCTTCCATCCTTTACTCAATGAAATACAGTTTGTCCTTTTGTGTCATTCTGTGCTTAGTTCTTTTCCTGCTAGTTCTAGTGACATGAGATGCATGCGGAATCTTTGGGCAGATCTTAGAAAATTTATTTTGTTTTGAACTGGATAACTGAGAACAAGACACTTTTGAGGATGAATAAAGAGTCAAAACACTTTGGAATTAAGCTTGAGTAAAATTCACGTGGAACTAGAGTAGTCATACGTAAGGAGGTTAATGATCTTTACCTTCAAATCATTGTGAAGATCGGGTTTGAGGAAGAATCAATTAAAGTTTGTTGGAAAGTTTGACATTAATGAATGGAAAGTGTCTTTCGACCACGGCACACCAAAAATACAGACATGTTCATCAATGTTGTGATTGCGAAAGGATACTATGTTTGGCATTTTCGAGGCTGTGAGGCCCTTTTTTCTACTATCCAAATACTTTATACCCTTCGCTACCCCTTTTGAGCCTATGTTATTTTCTTTGACCACCCTCTTTTGGAATCAAGTTTAGAGGTTAAAGTCCAAAAATAAAATGAGAATATGAAAATAAAAGTCCCTTCCCCGAGAGTACAAACTGGGGCAACTCTTAGAAAGTTCATGGGAAAAACAAAAGTACAAAAAAACAGTCAAAGGTCCATGGCCCAAGAAAATAAAAGCTGGGGCAACTTGTTTTGAAAACAAAAAAGAAGGAAAGATAGATGAAAAAAAAATAGTTAGGTCAGATATTTGAACTACGTTTGACCTGATTCTTTTAAAGGATACATAGACAGCCTCACCCTGGGGTTCGATCAAACAAAGAAAAACCAAAAACAATATTCCACTATCTAAAACAAGGCAATGAGTTTGTTTTAGTTTATCTACAACCCCATCATATTGAGTCTTTTGAACTTTCATTCCGTCCTTTCTTTCTAACTATATCCAAAAGCCTTCCTAACAAGGCCTCCTGATCAGTTTTGAGAATGCCAAGGGTAATCCGAAATGAATAATGATTATCATATGAGGGACATGGTCATGGTTCTCACTCAAGGAATCAAGAGGAAAAATAAAGAATGAAAAAAAAAGAGTCTTACTAGTGAAAACCCTCACAGGCACTGTAAGACAACAGTAAGTAGAGATAAATAAATTAGAGAGACTTGTTGGTGAAAACTTCTCGGGGCACCACTAATCAAAAGTGAGTCGTGAAGTTTATGCAAATAATTAACTCAAACAAGACCGACTTCAAAAGACCATAGGAATGATAAAAGGAAAGATTAGATCAATTTTGATAAGTCAAGTCGTTGAGTCTAAAATTCATGTCATGATCACTAAGGCCAGATATCTCTTTCAAAAAAACATTTCCTTCTTTCCTTCTCGACAGGGGCATTTTTTATTAAATATTGTTTCTTTGCATCATTGTCTCCTTGGTTTGGGGTCAGTCATCGTCAAAACATGCAAGAAAAGATTTCAAAATCTCCTACCAGCTTTTAATTTGCATAAAGCAAATTCTGGCTCCAATGAGCAACATACACTCAGTGTCTAAAATCAACATGTCTTGAGGATTCGTGCAATACAAAGGTTTCCCCAACGATACTCATGTCGGCCTACTTGTCTAAAGAAAGTGAAGGTAAGCCAAAATAATCAGGGTTGGCATAGAGAAATAAAGATCTCTTGAAAGCAACGACTGAGTCTCCGAGGAGTGTAGCCGACTACCAACGCAGTCGGTCTTCCAAAAGCGAATGAGCACAAAGCCAAGATGCCAAAAATATCAAAGCCACAAACCGACCACCACTTTTAAAACTCACAAATTGTCTTTGTTTGAAACAGGAACAAAGCAATGCAGGAAAAGGGGTCGCCAAAAAAAGGAAGAAAAAAACAAAGCCGCCAAAGGGAAGTTTCTCAAATCATTGACTTTATTTATCTTGCTAGTATGCATAAAATCATGCCATTACACTTCACATTTTCCTCCTAGAGTAATACATCCTAGTCTGATGGATTTTTCTCCCAATAGAAATCTTAGTCTGATGAATTTTCTCCTAAGATAAGAAACCTAGTTTGATGAATCGTTCTCTTAGGATAGAAATCTTAGTCTGATGCATTTTCTCCTAAGATAAGAAAACTTAGTCTGATGAATTTTCTCGTAGGATAGAAGTCTTAGTCTGATGAATCATTTTCCTAAGATAAAAAGTTCTAGTATGATGAACATTCTCCTAGGACAAAAGTCTTAGTCTGATAAATCTTTCTCCTAATATATATATATATATATATATATAAAACCTAGTCTAAAGAATTTTTCTCCTAGGATAAACGTCTTAGTCTGATGAATCTTTCTCCTATGATAAGAAGCCCAAGTCTGATGAAATTTCTCCTAGGATAGAAGTCTTAGTCCGATAAATCTTTATCCTAAGACAAGAAGCCCTACTCTGATGAATTTTCTCCTAGGATACAAAGTCGTAGCTAATGAATCTTTCTCCTAAAATAATAAAATCCTAATCTGATGAGTTTTATTCTAGGATAGATGTCCTGGTCTAATGAATCTTTTTCCTAAGAAAAGAAAACATAGTCTGATGAATTGTCTCCTAGGATAGAAATCTTAGTCTGATGAATCTTTCTCCTAAATTAGAAATCCTAGTCTGATGAACTTTCTCCTAGGATCGATGTTTTAGTCTGATGAATCTTTCTCCTAAGATAAGAAAACTTAGCATGATAAATTTTCTCCTAGGATAACTAAAAAAAAGTCTGGATTTAAATATAAAATTTAAAAAAAAATCAATTGTTCATGCCCTAAGAAAATAAGCACTGGGGCAATTCTTTTTAAAGAAATAATTTTCTCAACAAAAAAGAGAAAAAAAGAATTACTTTTCACCCAAAAATAAAAAACAGATCAGTCGTATGCATAGGGTACACCATTCCCTAGCTGCATTTTCCAACATATGGTATACCACTCCCTAGTTGATGATTTTAGACATAGGGTACACCACTCCCTAATCTCCTTAATAGTATAGGGTACACCAATTCCTAGCTGTGTTTTCCAACATAGGGTATACCATTCCCTAGTTGAGTTGAGCTTAAACGCAGGGTACACCACTCCCTGATATCATTATCAATTAATCTTAAATGCAGGGTACACTACTCCCTGATATCTTTATTGATTGAGCTGAAATGCAGGGTACACCACTCCCTGATATTATTCCTAGACATAGGGTACACCACTCCCTAGTCTCCTTACCAGTATAGGATACACCAATCCATAACCGTGTTTTTTAAAATAGGGTACACCACTCCCTAGTTGATGATTTTAGACATAGGGTACACCACTTTCTAGTCTCCTTACCAGTATAGGGAACATCAATCCCTATATGTGTTTTCCAACATAGGGTACACCACTCCCTAGTTTATTGATCTTAAATACAGGGTACACCACTCCCTGATATCATTGCTAATATAGGGTACACCACTCCCTAGTGTCCTTACCAGTATTGGGTACACCAATCCCTAGCTATCTGTTCCAATATAGGGTACACCACTCCCTAGTTGATTGATTTTAAATGCAGGGTACACCACTCCCTGATATCATTGCTAATATAGGGTACACCAATTCCTAGTTGCATTTTTCCAACATAAGATACACCAATCCTTAGTTGAGGCATCAATTTGACAATAAGTGTACATCACTCCCTCATGTTTTCTTTGATCTCAATTTTAAAAAAAATTAGTTTACAGTTTTTGCTAATAACTCACAAAATTTTCCTAGTGCAAACTAGGGCAGAAAATATTTGTTTGTTTTGTTTGTCTGTGCTGTCTTGCAGGTTTCCCCGCAGAACACAGGTTTGATGTCTAGGAATGAAGTTACAAAATCTAGTCAGAAAAGATGCTTGTTCAAGCATAAAGACAGTTGGTGTCAAACTTTGGCATAATGCAAGCAGCGATCCTACGTCACAAGATCCATCTCCTCACATTCTGATCAAGAAACAAGGATCCAAGATTCGACCCAAGTTTCAATTCAAGCTAAAACTTCAAGAATCAATCTCCTAGATCAAAGAACCCACCTCCAAATGCGGGTTTACGAGATCTCAAGTGAAGATACAAGACACAAGACACAAAGAGTAGATAGGATCTTTTATTTTCCTTTTCTTTAATGTAATTTCCTTTTTATTTTGATGTAATAAACAGGAATGCGGACCAGAGTCTCGACAGAACCTTATTCGACTCTCCAACTAATTATTCCATCACCCTCCTTGAACTACACGCAATCTGATTCCCTTATAACCCTTGATATGTAGGAAGTCCAAAATCAGGACTCGGTTGCAACCTTCCTTTTTGGTTATTTTCCCTTTTGGAAAAATGGTTTTGTAAAATATTAGTCACCTCTCTCATCTTATCTTTGCCTGAAAACTTTCCATGTTTCCAATCAAAGAGGGGCATGCTGCGAGCACCTAAGTTTTGACCATATTTAAATTTTTACCACTTTTTAGTATGTAATATATTTTAAGTTTAATCTACATATTGTAGCATTTATTTGACCTTTTATAGATTTTACTTAAGAAAATTGAAAATGTTAAAAAGAGTCGCATTTTAGTATAAGTTTTATTTTCATTTACAAAGAAAGAAAAGTTTTCAAAAAATATAGTTTTATTTGGTTTAGTACAATTTTCTAAATTAGAGGCTATCCACAAATAAATATTTGGTGTAGTAATTTTAATTTTCTCTTTATTTACTTATTTAGTAGGAGTGGACTTTATTTTATTTATTATCAAAAATAAAATCACCCAAAAAAAGTAATAACCAATCACAATTGGCCACTTGTAAAAGATTCTCCCTAACAAATTCCCTCTTTCTTGGTAGCATCCCCTGCACACACTCTCACAATTGACGTTTTTTGGAACTATTCTCACGCAACTTTCCTATTATATAAGTGCGCACACACACAAAAGGAAACAAAAAAGGAGATCTGAAAAAGATAGAAAAAAAAGAAGAGAGAAGATAGAGTTTGGTTTCTCCTTATATTTCCTCCATTAATGTAGTTTTGCAGTAGTACACAAAGCAACCATTAAAGAATCTCCTTAAGCTCTCTTGAATCCCTGTAAATCCATGTAAAGGGCTAATGATTCCTCACAATTTCATATCCCTAACTCTCGAGGTTCACAATCATCCCAATCTTTAGAAAAATAAACAATTTATAGACATCATAGCTTGCTTTAGGCACTATTAATTATGAATTATCACGACTATGGGTACGGTTCCCGTGGCATAGCCATGATACGTAACTCCAAATTCAAGTGCACTCTTGTGACTCGATCCCAACTTTAAAGTAATAATAAAAATAAAAATAAATATATTATAAATCGTGGGTGCGTTTCACGTGGTGCAAAAATAACAGGTGCGCAACAATACGACTTGTTCGAGGTAAGTTCCATAAATATTTATTAAAAGAAGTAAAATTTTAAATGCATAATAGGTTTAAAACATATAACAATCGGACAATTAACTGAGGTGTAATCGTAAAGCGACCGTGCTAAAACCACGAAATCCGGGAGTGCCTCACACCTTCTCCCGGGTTAACAGAATTCCTTACTCAGGTTTTCTGTGTTTCACAGACTTATACAGAGTCAAACTTTTCTTAATTTGGGATTTAAATTAAATGGTGACTTGGAATACCGAAATTAATTTATTCCAAGTGGCGAATCTTAAAAATTAAAAATAAAATAATCCTATTTCAATAATGTCACTTAAATTGAAAAAACTCCTTTCTACTCCTTGTCCCCGTAAAAAGGAGGTGTGACAATCACTCTTATGGGGACCAACCTCGGCCTGAGCGGCAGCAACTGACCTTACTGCAAACTCCCAATGTCTGGAATCCCTATGCTAGCTACTCTAGAGTACAGGCTGGCAGGAGTTTGGGCACCTCCCATGGCCTGTGAAGTGGCTGGTGCAGCTGGAACTGAGACTGCCTGAGCCAGGCTCGTGCACACAGCCAAAATCTGGGCTAAGGACTTCTGAAGACCAGTAATCACAATGGCACTACTGGTGCCTAAGCTGGTCCCACCGGCTCAACAACATCTGGTACCTGCTCCTGAGCTGGAGCAAGTTGTAGCTCCACAAGTGTTGCTCTGGCTGTAGTACAAGCCCCACCTCGTCCCTTACCGCGACGTCGACTTCTCATGTCCCTAATTGGTGGTACCGGTGGCCGTCCGCCTGATCCGATCACATGTGTCCTCACTATCTATGTGAGAATAGAAGTGTAGAATTCAAATCTCGGAAATAACAAATCTGCACAACAAGAATACAAGAAAGTGAAGTTTTCTCACAATTTGGTAGCCTCTCGAGGATAAGTACAGACAGACTTATACTGATCCGCAAGACTCTACTAAACTTGCTCATGACTCGTAATACATGTGAACCTAGGGCTCTGATACCAACTTGTCATGACCCAAAATTCCAACTCGTCGTGATGGTGCCTAACGCATCGGCTAGGCAAGCCGAAACATAACAATAAAGAACTAGAATAATGGAGAAATAGCATAAGTTTGAAACTTCAGCATAGCAAAACATCGCTAATACATAATAAATCCCAAAGACACTGGTAAATACAGAGTCGCGATCTCTACAATGGAATACAAGTTTGAAAACTAAATAGAAATAATGTCTAAACTAAAATAAAAGTACATAAGAAAAGACAAGGCAAGACTGCGGGCGGGAATGCAGTTCTTCCTCGTCTCTCGATACTCCACTCAACAAGAAACTCTGCTACTAATAGCCGGTAACAACACCTAAATCTACAAAATTAAGTACATAGTGTAGTATGAGTTCGATCGACCCAATGTACTCAATAAGTGTCGTAACTAACCTCGGCTACGCAAAAGAAGCGATAATTATAAATTATACTTGTTAGAACCTGTACAATTTCATTAATTTAACAAGTACGGAACAATAATGTAATCAAGTCATAAAGCACATAAAGAACCCTATGAGTGTGTATGCAATCACTCAAGTTCTCAGCTCAGTCAATGATACAACATATAAAGATGATATGTAGATAAATTAGATAATAACCCATGGAAATTGCAAGTAAAGATGAAATGCAAATCCAAAACAATCAATGGCCAGATTTTCCTCAACCTTTCCATATATGTACAAAAATGCTGATCAGCTTTACTCAATATCCGTGTGTCCACCATCAAGAGAGAAACATGAAAGGGTGACCCTGGGGGAATGGATTTATATCAACACGCAAGCACGACCAATTCAACGTGCTACCAGCCCGGCATGGTCATAGGCTCAATATCATAATTTGCCCGGCGTGGTCACTGGCATAACGGCACAATCCGCTCGGCGTGGTCACATGCATAACAATACAATCAGTCCGGCGTGGTCACAGACATAACAACACAATCCATCCGGCATAGTCACAGGCATAACAACACAATTCGCTCGGTGTGGTCAGAAACATCCAATCCAAATCATATCACACAGAAGAAAATATACAAGTATGCATGTATATGATGAACAAATAACAGTTCTCATGCTCCTGAACAGGTATAAAAGACATGCTAAAGAGTAGACATTTGCAAAGTGTGCTATAACAGCTCGAATCGACAATTTCGTCACGAAAACAACAATTATCAGGTTCAATCAGGGAATTAGCTACTATATAACCTCAAACATGACTCAAATAGTTCACAACAAGATTACAAATATGAGAAACATTATAGTTTACCGTTTAAAAGTAAATTCAAGGCATATCATAGCCTAAACAATACCCCGAGCATGGATAAATACCTCGGTGCTTCCACACAGGCTCAAACCCCACACATGTGCGCACCCATAGCAGGTAGTTATCAAAAATAATTCAGGAAACTAGTGCCTCAACCAAGTTTAGGTAAGATACATACCTCAAGCAAGCCAAATCACTCCGCTAACAAGCCCTTCCCGCGTGTATCGACCTCCAGATGGTCCAAATCTAGTCAAAGTAACACAATACCATCAAGAAAAACCATAGGAAGTGATTCCAAAAGACAAAGCTAATATCTTTAACTCAAATCAATAAGTCAACCAGAAAAGTCAACTCCGAGCTTGCACCTCGTAACCCGACAAAATTAACAAATTCCAAACACCCATTCAATTTCGAGCACAACCATACCAAAATCATCAAATTCTGACCACAAATCGACACTCAACTCTTCAAATTTTACTCTCCAATAACATAGTCCAAACAATTCCCAAATTGTATCTTAAATTCATGAAAATTAGGTGTAATAATCAATGGATATTCAATATCTAATAACAAAATTGAATATACATCACTTACCTCTTCAATTTGGATGGGAAATGCTCCAAATATCGCCTTAGACCGAGTCCCACAATTTCAAAAATGAGAAAACAATGCCTTCAGTCCAAGAATTGATCCATTAACCACTTGAAACACACCCGAGGCCCTCAGAACCCCATCCAAACATACCAACAAGTTATAGAACACAATACGAACTTACTTAAAGCCTCAAATCACATCAAACAACACCAAAACCACGAATCGCACCCCAGTTCAAGCCTAATGAACTAATGCACTTCCAACTTTTAAAATTAATATCGAACCATATCAAACCAACTCCGATTGACCTCACATTTTGCACACAATTCATAAATGATACAACGGACCTATTCCAACTTTCGAAACAAAAATCCAAACCCGATATTAATAAAGTTAACTCTTGGTCAAGCCTCTTAACCTTCCAAATATTCAACTTTCAAACTTTCGCCAAAAATAATCAAAGTCAACCTACATGCCTCCAAAACAACATCCAGACATACTCCTAAGTCCAAAATCACCATAAGAAACTATCAGAACCATCAAAACTCCATACCGGAGTCATCTACCCAAGAGTCAAACTCCAGCCAACTCTTCCAACTTAAGCTTCCAACCTTTTACTCAGAAACATGCCCGGAACCAAAACAATGACCCCATCAGGTCACATAACCACAAGTGAACATAAAATAAGCAATAAAATGGGAACATGGCTACAATACATAAAACGACCGGCCGTATCATTACAAAGAGTCAACTCGCACCACACGTACCCACATGCCACAACATTTGCCAAATCAACAATACCAATGTTACCACAACACATAGCCCATGAATCTACCACAATGTGTACAATAATATCAGTAACAACAAATGAACAAGAAATAACTCAACAATAAAAGGAATTCCAATAACCAACAATTTCAGCCACAACCGTGTTAATAGCTTTCAACAAATACAACTTCAATACTCAACAATGAAAGTATTTCCCTGAAACGACATCTTCCAATTATAATTCATAACATAATCTTAACCATAAAAGATATAGTATGAAATGACAACTAAGACTAAATGCATAATAATAACTCAACAATGGAAAGAATAGCATGTAACAACAACTACTAATAAATGTATATAAGGAAAACCTTGACAACAGATACTAGAACATGTAATAACAAAATCAATTAAAGCATGTGAGAATAAACTTGATAACAAAAGATAGCACAAAGCATAACAACTTCAATTAAATGCTTATGATTAACCTAAGAGTCTAAACCGGTCAATTTTCACGTACAAGCCCGTGTACACACCGTCACCTCATGTACATGTCTTTCACATAGTTCAATTAGTACAATCAAATCAAATCCTAAGGGGTAGTTCCTCTATACAAAGTTAGGCAAGATACTTACCTCAAACAAACTAAATCAATCTACTAATAAGCCCTTCCCGTGCAAATTCACTTACGGACGGCTCAAATCTAGCCAAAATAACATAATATCATAAATAAAATCCATAGAAAATAATTCCGTATAATAAAGATTCGATCTTTAACTAATATAAAAAATTCAACCCCGGCCTCGCATCTTGGAGCCCAACAAACTCATAAATTCCGAACGCCCATTCCTATACGAGTCCAACCAATCCAAACCATTCAATTCCGACCTCAAATCGGCCTTCGAACCATCAATCTATGTTTTAGAAAGTTATTACTAAAATCCCCAATTTCTGCAGTTCAAATCATTAATCAAACAGTAAAATCGAGCTTGGAATAATGAAATAATAACAAATTCGAGTGAAAAATACTTACCCAATCCATGTTGTAAACATTACTTCCACAATCGCCCAAAACCGAGCCCCACAACCTTGTGAGAAAAAACTAACTAAATCTCGAAATAAGAAACAAATGCAACAATTGTCCCAACTCGAATCAGGTCATAGATGATCCAGAAACTCACGTTTGATAAGCCCGTCATGATTCTTACGAGATTACACCTAAGATAGCCTCTTGAATCACCAAATTTGGCCTTAAATGAGGGAAATATGAGAAAATATGGCATTTCAGTAATTACTTACACTAGAGAAAAACCAACAATGAGAAAATCTTCTTTCAAAAGAGTGTCTGAATCACTCCTAAACACTTCGGATTACTATCAAACTTTGCACACAAGTTCAATTCAACTGCATAAACCTATCCAAAGTCTCAGAACACCAATTTGAGTCCAATAACATCAATGTTAACTCTTGGTCAAACTTATGAACTCTTAAGTTCTTCAAATATCCAACTTTCAACAAATAGTGTCGAATTCTTCTAAGAACCTACGAAACCAAATCCGAACATATGTACAAGTTCAAAATCATCATACAAACCTCTTGGACAATCAAAACCCAATTTCAAGTCCGTTTACCCAAAAGTCAAAGCTTGGTCAACTCTTCTAACTTAAAGATTCTAAAACGAGAATCATTCTTTCAAATCAATTCTGAACCGCTCGAAAACCGAAACCAACCATACACACAAGTCATAATATGTAATATGAACCTTATCAAAGTCTTAAACCACAGAATGGAATGCTAAAGCTCAAAACAACCGGTCGGGTCGTTACATTCTCCCCCACTTAAACATGTGTTCGTACTCGAACGTGCCAAGAGTCATTCCAACACCCTCAAATAGTTGTATAAACTTTCAATACACATACCAAAGAGTGATCGCACATCACCTCAACCTATATAAGTCCGACAACACAATCTAACAGAAGATCTTTACCTCAACCTTAGCTCACAACCCTTAGAACCCAATCTCCAACTTTTAAAATTCATTATAATACCTGATCCTCGCATCTATATGTTGTATAAGTATGAATCAAGCTGCATTAAGCGGTAACCATATCGCAAGTATAATCACATGACATTCCACATAACCCATTGACACATAGCAATAGCTCCCTGCCACAGTAGTTGCTCAAATAGCAAACCTAGTACCGGTATCTAACCTCTCAACTATAAAAATCTTGTTCCAAATCTTAGTACACTGCCAATGATGAAAGAAACACGAAAAAACTCATAACCACCCATCACATCAACAAGTCATGGAGCTCTCTTGCTCGACAAGAACCTTAGCCGAAATCTAACCTGACTAGTGACATTATCCTTCCAACAAACCTTAATCAAGTCTGATAATACTAATTCAAGGTCAAATAACCTCACCCATCCAGTACAATCTACTCTACCAACATGGCACACCAATCCTATTTAGAGTGATATACCATGCAATCCATGCACCAATGAACAATAGCTCAGATATACCCAACGATGGAAAAGAATGAAATGAAATAACCACCCCGCTAGCTCAATAGATACCATCACCAATCGTAATGCTATGAACCCATCACACAAGGAGAAACAAATATACTGGATACTCTCAAGGATCATATCCCAACATAAACCCGTTGTGATGCATAACCAAATCCAGACACCGGTCAATATGGAATACGTCGAGCCATAAGGCTCACAATCAATAACTGTATGCATATCAACAAAAAACACGTGAAGAGCATGATCATAAAAATAGAGAAATTGATATCATTATATATCACAAACATAAGACCATAGTCAAGGCGCAGTCAACCATGCAACACCCCAAGAGCCACCTCGCTCGAATTCTGCCACAACGCCCAAAAAGTACCGCATCATCTGTTTAAACTATCAAAAGTCTCACAACTCACCATAGCATAGGAGAATAACACATAGAACACATCATAGCAAGAATAAGATCAACTATAATAGATGATACCACCGTTAAAATCGGCTATGTCGGGTAAACAAATCTAACCCGATGTAGAATACACATTCTCATTAGGCCTTCCAGTGCCCTCCAAATCAATTCTGATCGTTCCGAAATAGGTAGATAACCTCCAAAAAGCCCACAATAACATATCTATAGCGCATACCATCAGTGGCCAACCTCTTAGAATACCTTTACCGTTCACAACCATGGAACAATCTACTTCTGAGAACTCTCTTAGTCTTCAAATCCTTGGAATACCAGAATCTTCATACCGGATCCAAATTACACTATCCAATGGATGACAGATTCCTCATCCACGGTCATCCCACGAGAAATACTTCCATAATTCTTTCGTGCCACAAGGAATGTTTTGAACATCAACGGTCGATCAATCAGGCGATTACCGTAATACCAGTTAGGCCTCTGCAAGTCGAAGCACAGTGCGCCTTCTGGAGAGCGCACCCTTATCAAGTGGTATCAAATAATGCTATCATTCTTCTAAACCTCTGAAATCATCCACTTTATCTAGAACTTGTTCCCCCATCCAAGAGAAAATATTATAATGCGCAACATATTTTTTATGCTGGTAGCAGACATACGACTCAAGCTGTGGTTGAAACTATCAAGAACTCTTCAAAACATATCCGCACATAACCAAGCCATCAGAACAAAATTTCCCCAACTCAACTAAGTCACACAGGCTGCAAAACTTAAGATTATTTCCACAAAATACCGGTGAGTCATCACCACACTATGGAAACCAATTACATTTATTACTATGCTGACCCATTTCTTTGAATCTTTCTCAACTTGTTTTCAAGTTAACAGTTCTCCTTGTCGGTACACAATGATACTAAACCAAAGCTCACTGCGGGAGATTCTAACACGAACCATGTCATCTCAAAGCCTATAGACCGCTTTATTTTCTTTGAAGCACCCCATAATGACACAATCGAGATACCTACTCTGAAGAGACCTTCTGTGAATCTGAAGTTATTTCTCTAACCTCTCTAATACTGAAATGTAGAATTAATAATGACGTAGAAATACCGCAAGTCTCAGCACTATCCCATGCAAATCTCAGATCTTATCCATATATAATTCCTGGGAACTCTTCAATACCACATACATACCTCAGACCAAAACTAATATAACACATGACCATGCAATCTGATCGCCGATAGCAGACTCCCCCACTTGGCGCAAAGCCATATGACATAACATCCGATGATCCAAAATACCAACCTTCATAAGCTCGTATAGCACTAATCATAAGAACCTCAAATAATCTACTAAGCGCATATCCATCGTCATGACAGTCAAGCCCGCTTCCTGGAGTGCCTTGAATGATAACATGTACCTTTCACTGAATAGAAGTCCCATACAAACACATTGTCTCTAATACCTGCAACTATTCCCAGATCAACATCCTCTCATGATCCTACAACGATCACGATGACTAGGCAATAAATTAAATCTTCCCAAGCTCGTACTCACCAACCAGATACAAGAACCTGTTGCATCCCATACTTGAACAATTGAAGATCTACCAACACATCTGCGTCATCAGTCTGGACAACACCTCGAGATAATGATCGAGCATCTATAGCCCCCTCGTAACGCCTTCGTAGCATCACAAACCAGTGGTGCATAGGCGATACCGAATGTGCAACATCATATACGAGTGGATTTAAAGAAATATAAAATTTACACTTCAAGATGAATAAATGTCGTACGATAAGGAATGAAAGAAGCGGAATTTCTTAATAGTTTCGTAGCCTCTCGAAGATAAGTACAGACGTCTCCTTACTGATCCGCAAGACTCTACTAAACTTGCTTATGACTCGTATAAACTATGAACCTAGAGCTCTGACACTAACTTGTCACGACCCCAAAATCCCACATTAGGTAGTCGTGATGGCACTTAGTCTCTAAGACCAGGTAAGCCTAACATACAACAATATCAGATAAGATTTAACAATTTAATATTAAATAAAACTGAGAACAATGGCCCAAGGCACAACCAATATCTTAATACAACTTTCACAAATCCCAAAACCCGGTAATACTGAGTCATAAGCTCTACGGAGAGTACACAAGATATTACAAAATACAACATTTTTTCGAATTTCAATTTAACAGCAACATAATGAAGTAAGATGGTGACTTCGAGACCTGCGAACAAGAATGACAGACATCCTTGAATTCTCCAACCGCATAGGCATCACTCTCAAAAACCCACATGATCCGAAGTACCTGGATTTGCACAAAACTGTGTAGAAGCATAGCATGAGTACACCACAACGGTACCCAATAAGTATCTAGACTAACCTTTGTAGAGTAGTGACGAGGTAAGTCAAGACACCCACTAGACATAGCATGTGTAAGCATATAAATATAAAGCTAAAATTGGAAAGAACATCAATGTAGGACTAAAGCGGAAGGAATATTAAACAACAAGTGGCAACAATAAACAACAGGTGATAAAACGGTAAAGAAATCAGAACATAGTTAAAATGTGAACAAAATCAATTAGGGGAAACAAATGACAATTCGAGAATCAAGTCGTTCCAACACATATTTTACAACAATAATCACTTCGAGGCACCACACCCCTTATCGCAAATCATAGGCCACAATCACGAATCTCTCATGCCCACATTATCAATCACCTTTGCACGACAAAGTACATGTTCTACCACATACATTGTTTTCATGTCAAATTTCAAATAAAATATTCGAGAGATTAATTTAAATAAAATAAGGCATAATAACAATCTTAATAAAGTAAAGCGTCAAATGAGATAATAAGTTTATTTTAGGAAACAAGTAAAGTAGAATAAAGTATAATTTATACAAAATAGAATATCAAATGAGTTTAGTTTAGAAATCAATAAGGTAAAGTAATATAAAGGTTTTTTAATAAATTAAAGCATCAGATAAGTTAACGAATTAAATATAGAATTAGTTAAAATAAAGCGTGATATCAATTTTAAGTAAAGTAAAACATTGAATAGTATAATGAGCTTAAATTGAGAATTAATTAAAGTAAAGGATGATAACCATTAAAGAAAATAGTAAAGCACCGAGTGAGATATGAGTTTTATCTAAAAAGTAGCATAAAATAAAGCATGTTAATAATTTTTTTATTTAAAACCGTTACGTTACCAACAACTCAATAGAGTATGAGATAATGACCCCACATTAGTAAATTCATGTTGAAAGTCAATTCACCAAGTATCACGAAGGCACAAATTGGCACATTAAAGCAATACGTCAATTCACATAAGGCGTCACAATCGAATACAAAATAACAACAAATAACCAACTACAATAAAAATACAAATCAGATGATTTAAGGAGAACAATAATCGTTCAAATCCACAAGCCTTCCAAAAGTAGAATGAACAAAATAATCACACTGAGATACCATACCTTATATTAACATTTCACAAATCACAATCACGATCTTCCTTATACCACTGCGTGAGCTTGCATTTATTTTAAAAATATTTTTTCTAAAATAGCTACTCGCATTTTAGCCCCCTTATCTCACTGCGTGGCTTCAAGTAATTCCTTTACTAGCAACATGCGTATAAATCAAACCTTATCTCACCGCACGAGTTTCAATACCCACACTTATACCACCGAATGCATATCAATATTACAACACAATAGTGTCACGACCAAAAATTCTAATCTGTCGTGATGGCGCCTAACACACCGGCTAGGCAAGCCGAAACATAACAATAAAGAACCAGAATAACGAAATTAATAGAAATAGCATAAGTATGAAACTTCAGTATAGCAAAACACTGCTAATACATAATAAATCCCCTAGAAACAGGTAAATACAGTGTCGTGAGATCTACAATGAAATACAAGTCTCAAAAGTAAATAGCAATATTGTCTGAACTAAAACAACAGTATATAAGAAAAGACAAGTCAAGATTGCTGGCGGAAATGCAGTTGTACCTCGTCTCTCGATACTCCACTCAATGGAAACTTTGCTACTGATAGCTTGTACCAACACCTGGATCTACACAATTAAGTGCAAAGTGTAGTATGAGTAAAACCAACCCAATGTACTCAATAAGTATAGTAACTAACCTCGACAAGGCAAAAGAAGCGAGAATTATAAATGATACTTGCTATAACCTTTACAGTTTCATCAATTTAACAAGTACGGAACAATAATGTAATCATGCCATAAAGCACAGAAAGAACCCTATGAGTGTGTTCACAATTACTCAAGTTCTCAGCTCAGTCAATGATACAACATATAAAGATGATATGCAGACAAATCAGACAATAACCCATGGAAATTGCAAGTAAAGATGAAATGCAAATCCAAAACAATCAGTTGCCAGATTTTCCTCTCTTACATCTCCCGTTTTAGTACATTAAAGTATCATCTTCAGGTAATTGACGTAGACTCGGGTATGAGGTTTTCTTGAGATCATAAGCATTTATGCTATTTACAACAAGCAGTAAGTAAGTGCCGTGAAAGATAAAGGGTAAATGAATCAAAGAAAAAGAGTTTCATTGAAGTTTGTTGATTTGGGATAAAATACGATCCAAGCAATAATACTCGGTATTTATGGACTAGTGCCATACAAGGTACTACATGACCATGATAGTAAGGTGTACAAGGTATATTAAAAGTGAGTAATATTTTAAGTAAGTTGAGATAATTCTTAATTATGTAGGTAATTGGTTAATTATTGGGTAATGGGATATTACCTAATTAATTAGGGATATATTGGATAAGTATTAAAGGGCATGAGATGGCAGCCCCCCCTTCACATCAAGTGACTCATAGCTTAGAATGAAAGGTGTCTATTTAAACGCTCATACACATGACACTTACGTAAAAGATATTAGAAGTTTGGCATTTTCAGCATCATTTTATGGCCTTAAAATAATCAAAGGTAATCTTATAACATTTGTTCCTAATTCCAACATTTCAAAAATAGACATTTATCTCAATCCAACAAGAACAATTCCAACGATTCTTTTGGCTTCAACGAGATTTCTTACAAAATCACTAACCAATTCCTACAAAATAAATCCAACGAGATTTCTTAGCACATTAGCAATGTGAAATTTTGCAATTCTAAGGGAGTACGGTGCAACCTTTTCCAAGAATATCATACGGATATTTCCCTACTCCAGGTATGTTAAGGCTATCCCTTCTTTCTCTTTGGCATGATCTATACAACACAAGCGAAATGAGCAAATGCACAACTTCCATAAATTACTCTATTCGTAGAAATGCTAGAGATGTGTATATTCTTGTTTTCCCATAAGTCTTATTATACTATCGTCTGTTTATGGGTCTCAGAAAATACGTAAGTTGATAATGTTTGTTTCATGATATTAATCAGAGGCATAATGGTCTTATGACACTCTAAAAGATTGTATTGACGTATTTCTCATGCATTGCATTCATTTATACATGCATATTAACCCATGACCAGATGGCGTTATATACGCGTATATATGTAGGTATATGTATATGGGATATGGGAAACGGTTACGGCGTTATATATGCACCACCACCTGATTAGCTGGTATACGTTGATGATTTGCCCACAGTGGCCGAAATGATATGATGGGATGCCCTCGGAGGCTTGATGATGTTATGAACGCATATACCTATGCATGGTATGATATTTATTTGCATATGCATGACATTATAAAAATAAAATGATTCACAGAGCTATGCAAACGTACATGCCGAGTCTTTTATTCCATGTTTCTCTCATGTCTATTATTTACTGATTTTCATTCCTTACATACTCGGTACATTATTTGTACTGACATCTCTTTTGCCCTGGGACACTGCGTTTCATGCCCGCAGGTCCCGATAGATAGGTCGAGAGCCCTCCAAGTAGGCTATCAGCTCAGCGAAAGATGTTGGTGCGCTCTATTTGCTTCGGAGTTTCTTGTTTGGTTAGTATGATTTAGGCGTGTATTGTTTGGTATGGCGAGACTCTGTCCCGACCTTTATGAAATTTATGTATCCATAGAGGCTTGTAGACAGATGTCATGTACGTAAAATGTTGTATGGCCTTGTCGGCCTATGTTCGGTGTACGAGTGGTTATTTTGGTCTTATAGGCCCGTATGTCTTATGTATAAGTTGGTATTACATGTTGTATTCTACTTATCTCACGACAGCCTTCCGACTCAGTTATCTATGATAGTATGATATAAAAAGATACGTTATGTTGGTATCGGTTGATTAAGTTACCGGGTGTCCGTCGCAGCCTATCAGTTTGGGTCGTGATAGGGGGAATTTTAGGAATCTTACATTTAGGGTTGGGTAATCACTTTAATAGTTGGAATATGAACTTTTACACATGTATTGATTAGTTTATATACCATTTGATTAGTTTTGGATTGTTCGGCACCAAATTGAGGGTTTGAGCGTAATCCTGGACCGGAAAGTAGGCTTTGAGGCGAGGTAAGTCTCTTTTCTAACCTTGTAAGAGGAAATTAACCACATAGGTAAATTGAATTAAAATGTACTTTTATTTGTGGGGGC